>ML662438.1:10835168-10911369 GCA_007570785.1 Antilocapra americana
GAGGACACAAACAGATGGAGAAATGTGCCGTGTTCGTGGATTGGAAGAATCAATATAGTGAAAATGAGTATACAACCCAGAGCAATCTATAGATTCAATGCAATTCCTATCAAGCTACCAGAGGTCTTTTTCAGAGAATTAGAACAAAGAATTTCACAATTTGTATGGAAATACAAAAAACCTCGTATAACCAAAGCAATCTTGAGAAAGAAGAATGGAACTGGCGGAATCAACCTACCTGACTTTAGGCTATACTACAAATCCACAGTCATTAAGACAGTATGGTACTGGCACAAAGACTGAAATATAGATCAATGGAACAGAATAGAAAGCCCAGAGATAAATCCATGCATCTATGGACACCTTATCTTTGACAAATGAAGCAAGAATATACAATGGAGAAAAGACAACCTCTTTAACAAATGGTGCTGGGAAAACTGGACACCACTTGTAAAAGAATGAAACTAGAACACTTTCTAACACCATACACAAAGATAAACTCAAAATGGATCAAAGATCTAAGCATAAGACCAGAAACTATAAAACTCCTAGAGGATAACATAGGCAAAACACTCTCTGCCATAAGAGAGCTGGATACTCCATGACCCACCTCCCAGAATACTGGAAATAAAAACATGAATAAACAAATGGGACCTAATTAAAATGAAAAGCTTCTTCACAACAAAGGAAACTATAAGCAAGGTGAAAAGACAGCCTTCAGAATGGGAGAAAATAATAGCCAATGAAGGAACGGACAAACAATTAATCTCAAAAATATACAAACAACTCCTGCAGCTCCATTCTAGAAAATAAACAACCCAGTCAAAAAGTGGGCCAAAGAACTTAACAGACATTTCTCCAAAGAAGACATAAAAATGGCTATCAAACATATGAAAAGATGTTCAACATCACTCATTATCAGAGAAATGCAAATCAAAACCACAATGAGGTATCACTTTGCACCAGTCAGAATGGCTGTAATCCAAAAATCTACAAGCAATAAATGCTGGAGAGGATGTGGAGAAAAGGGAACTCTCCTACACTGTTGGTGGGAATGTAAACTAGTACAGCCACTATGGAAAACAGTGTGGAGGTTCCTTAAAAAGCTGCAAATAGTCCTGCCATATGACCCAGCAATCCCACTGCTGGGCATATACACCAAGGAAACCAGAATTGAAAGAGCCACGTGTAACCCAATGTTCATTGCTGCATTGTTTACAATAGCCAAGACATGGAAGCAACCTAGATGCCCATCAACTGATGAATGGATAAGAAAGCTGTGGTACATATACACAATGGAATATTACTCAGCATTAAAAAAAAAACTCATTTGAATCAGTTCTACTCAGGTGGACGAAACTGGAGCCCATTATCCAGAGTGAAGTAAGCCAGAAACAAAAACAACAATACAGTATATTAACACATATATATGGAATTTAGAAAGACAGTAACGAGAACCCAGCATGCGAGACAGCAAAAGGAACGCAGATGTATAGAATAGACTCGTGGACTCTGTGAATGAGGGAAAGGGTGGGATGATATGGGAGAATGGCATTGAAACATGTTAACTATCATATGTCTAATCAATCGCCAGCCCAGGATTGATTCTCGGGGCTGGTGCAGCGAGATTTCCCAGGGGGGAGGGAGGAGAGAGGGGGGAGGGAGGGGTTTCTGGAGGGGGAGCATATGTAAACCCATGGTGATATCATGGCATTGTATGACAAAAACAATAAAAGGGAGGAAAAAAAATAAAGTTATTGTTGTAGTTTAGTCTCTAAGCTATGTCTGTCTCTTTGTGACCCCATGAACTGCAGCACACCAGGCTTCTCTGTCCTTCACTGTCTCCCTGAGTTTGCTCATATTCATGTCCATTGAGTCAGATGGCTCAAATTCATGCCATACAACTGTCTCATCCTGTGTTTCTGCTTTCTCCTCCTGCCTTCAAACTTTCCCAGCATCAGGGTCTTTTCCTAAGAGCTGGCTGTTCATTATCAGGTGGCCAAAGTATTGAAGCTTCAGCTTAAGCATCAGTCCTTGCAATGAATATTCAGAGTTGATTTCCCTGAGGATTGACTGGCTTGATCTCCTTGCTGTCCAAGGGATTCTTAATAGTCTTCTCCAACACCACAGTTCAAAAGCATCAATTCTTCAGTGCTCAGCCTTCTTTATCGTTCAACTCTCACATTCATACATGACTAGTAGAAAAACCATAGCTTTGACTATATGGACCTTTGTTGGCAAAGTGGTGTCTCTGATTTTTAATATACTGTCTGGTTTTGTCATACCTATTCTTCCAAGGAGCAAGTATCTTTTAATCCTGAGGCTGCAGTCACCATCTGCATTGATTTTGAAGCCCAAGAAAATGAAATCTGACATTATTTGCACATTTTCCCTATCTATTTGCCATCAAGTGATAGAACCAGATGCCATGATCTTTGTTTTTTGAATGTTGAGTTTCAAGCCAGCTTTTTCACTGTCCTCTTTCACATTCATCAAGAGACTCTTTAGTTCCTCTTCACTTTCTGCCTATTAAAGTGGTATCATCTGCATATCTGAGGTTGTTGATGTTTAAAGTACACAACACCAGATTCTTGCCAAATGTTATATAAATTAGATCAACTCTCTAGGTTTACCAATTTACAGAAAACAGTGGGCAAAGGGACATGTTAAATCATGCAGAAGGATTCATCACAATCCAGACCTTGGCAAACTACAGAAGATAGAATTTCTTTTTCTTTGATGCTTGGATTATAGGAAGAGATGAAGGTAGACAATGAGAATCCTTAATTAAAAAGACTCAAGAGACATATTAACTATTGTGAAATATGGATCCTAGTTTGAATTAGGGCAACTGGAATACAAACATATTTGATGATTTTAAGAAATTGTAAATTTTAAGGAGCATGATAATGACATCATGATTGTGTTTTTAAATATCTCTTAATTCCAGGGATATTTTCTGAGATAATTAGAAATAAAATTATATAATCTCTAGCATTTATTTCAAATAAATTAGACAGGGATGGTGGCAAAAAGGAATAGGAGTATAAATAAACAGGATGGAAAATGCATTGATAATTGTTTAAGCAGAATGATGAGTATTTAGATTCATGATTCAATTTAAAATTTTTATAATAAAAAGTTGTAAAGTTTTATACTGGCATTTTTAATTTAGCAAATGATTATAAAGTGGTATTTAATACATCTTTTTGATTGTTTTTCCTATTGTAATGATGCATTTTGATGAATCAGTCTGTCTGTCTCCTGAGTTTTCCTTGTAAGTTTAATTATGTGCATTGGAGAGCTAGCTGAGGTTCCAAGAGCAAGCTCTGATTGGAGGGAAGTGTTTCTGCTCTCCAAGCAAACTACCTTATACGAGTGTTAAGCTTTGATACTACTTTCATTAGCATAGTATTTTAGTCATCTGTGGTAACCTGCCCAGATATTTCTCTGATAATGTTCAGCTCAGTAAATTTAGACTTCACACAGTGGTGCTTGTCATTTTATACCCTCCTGTCCCAAATACATTTCAAAATATGTCCAATCCAGCTGTTAGTTTGACTGCATAAAATATTGTAATAACACTTTTGAGGACTGGGGTTATATTTGAAGTGTTTCAAGAATCTTTCCCCCCTGGGTTAGAAAACAGCTTTACCAGAACCAAAATTAATGTCAAAATCCATAGTTTCTATTTTACTTTCCACAGTAGCATTGTATTTAAAAAAAGTTTGTGGAAGAAAAAAAAGTGATTTTCTGATTTCTTACATATTAAATGAATAAGAATTTATGCTAAGACAAAATTCTTCTATCTCTACATTTTTATTACAGAATATGTAGTTTCAATGTTCAGGTCAAAATTATAAAATTTTAGTAATTTTGTATGGTTTAACTTAATAAATTAAAGCCCAGAAAACTTTGTGATTAAGATTAGATGAAATAATGGATGTAAATGCAATGCTCATCAGTTTCAGATACACAATAAGCCCTCCATAAATGATAGATGCAATGACGGTTATAAATGTTTTTTTTTTTCTCAAAATTACATCGTGGAGAGAATTTTAAACCTGACTGTTTTATTTATACTATGTTTTGAAGACAATCTAATATGTTTAAATCCAGAGATGATTTTTTTTACTTTAACCAAATTAATACTTGTTTAAATTAAATTGAGATTTTAATAAACCCCCAAAATTGTTTTCACACAAAGAAAAGTGGCTGACACCTCCAATTTCAGCAGAGGATTATACAGAAATACGCAGAATAATCATTGAGTCAGTATTCCTTAAAATAAACCTTTTAAAGCAACATCATATGAAGGAAAGTTCTTATATATTTTTTATTAAGAATTCCATAGTTGTTACCATAAGTTGATCAGATTCTTCCAGATTCATTGACTCTGGATTTTATTACTTTAGTATAATAAAATTTTATGCATTTTACTATGTGGTTCAAAAAATTCACAAAAGCATGTGTTGGGATTCTGATACTAATTTTTAAATGCACTTTTAATAAAGAACTAGAGGTATTTTTCAGAAAGGTATGTTTAGGAGAATAATCTCAGTTTTAGTCTGCCTATGTTCCTTTTTTTTCCCCCCAAATTTTCTGATAGGAATCAAATGTTGTTATTCTTTGGCTTGAAGCCTTTATTTATCTGGTACTCCATTATGCTTTGACTTTGGAGAAAGGTTACAGTTTGGCTTTTTTCTGGGAGAATATGTTCCTAGTTGAAAATCATTTCCTTAGTTGAATAGAGCATCTCTCTGCAAAAATTTTCTCTGTTACCTCCTGAATAATTCCTACTATATACAGAAGAGCAAGATTGATTAACAATTTCATCCTCAGTAACTTTTGACCTTTATTATTCATAGGGAACGAATGAAACTTACTGATTCTTTACATTAAGGAAAGATATATTAAATAATATAATAATCTTCACATAGAGTATACGGTAGGCAAACCTATGGAAAAATTATGTTGTCGTAGAAAGGTTTTCAGTGCACGTAACATAAATAACCAATGTTCACTGAAAGTTTACTCTTTTTACTTGCTGTTATAAATAAAACAAATTATATATTTAAATATAAAAGGATAGAAGATTAACCAAAGTGTTGACTGCATTGACATAGTGATAAAAATACAGAATGTAAGAGTTATTCAAAAATATTTGAATTGCATGTACTTTTTACTCACTCTGATTTTAGTATCTATGTCTGACAGCAGCTAATCACACATAGCTTATCCTTTCCCTTCTTTTTTTTTATAATTGGCTTTAAAAAGCTAAACATAGATTAAAGAAGTGAAACATAATTTTCTACTAGTTTTCTCCATAGCGGATACAAAAGTATATATGAAATGCATCTGGATATGTCTAAGGAATAATAAGTCCATTCATACATCTATTTTTTAAAGGAATATATTTGACCACTATTCACCAGTATTTACTATAAAGTGAATAATATACAGTTAATAACTTTCTGATTACTACAAAGTTATTGTTTTTCCTGACTTCTGCTGGACCTAGTAACCCAAAATACTGAGAAGATCGAGTCTATATGTAAAATGGGTTGGGGTAAAGTTTGATAAAACATGCAGGTCAAGTTTAGATTAGAAAAATTCGCTCAAGCATTTATTCCTGCAGATCCTAAAATGTCAACGTAGCTAACCATCTGATTAGTTTTCCATGAACAAGTCTGAGACATTACATGTATCACAACCTTTCAGTAAATAAAACACAGGGATTTCAACTTCTTGTAAAAGAATGGGTTTTCCTAAGGAAGCTTTGAATGTCCGTTTAATTAAGGATTCTTTGGCTAATTAAAACATACCAGAATTTTTCTAGCTTTTTTATTTGAGTGAGAAGGTTGTTGATAGTAATAAAATTTTCCTTTCAGGGCCTTTGCATATAAAATTCCATTTGGATGACTGATGATATGAATGCAGATTCTGATAGAGCTGCTTTAAAACATTGTCCAATTTAAATTATTTACCTTGTCTAATTAACTATAAAATTATTTAACATAAAAGATTAAGGCTTCAAAAAATTTTCTCTTTAACTTGAAGTGACTTCTTATAGTGCTCAAAATGATGGAATCCCAGAAATATGGGCTTATCCATGGTTATGAATAGCTGTTTTTATTTTAGTAAACATATTTAAGGGCTTCCTAGGAGCTCAGAGGTAAAGAATTTGCCTGCCAATGCAGGATACATCAGTTGAATCCCGAGTTGAGAAGATCTCCTGGACAAGGAAATGGCAACCCACTCCAGCATTCTTGCCTTGGACAGAGGCGCTTGGAGGTCTACAGTTCATGAGGTCACAAAAGCATGGGACATGACTTAGTGACTAAACAACAACAGACGTATTTAAACAACAAAACCCCCAAACTATTTACACATGTATTTTATGTATACACATATGAAAAGCCCAGAATGACCCTTAGGCATATATGTGCTCTGTCGCTTCAGTCGTGTCTGACTCTTTGTGACCTATAGACTGTAGCCCACCAGGCTCCTCAGTCCATGAGATTCTCCAGGCAAGAATACTGAAGTGGATTGCCATGCCCTTTTCCAGATTAGCCATATATGAGTAAATGCAAATTGTAAATCCTGATTGAGTAGTGACTGTGAAGATTTTCCCCAACATTTAGAAAAGTTCTTATCAAATGCAGAAGAAATGATACACCATGGTATCAAATGTTCGTTTCTGCTAAAGGAAGCAACTACAGAAATGTTTTATTTGTATAAAGTAACAAGTGCTGCAGATGCAAAAACAAACAAAAAACCCAAAAACTTCCCCAATACTACTTCAAAATGAGTATATCAAGCTTGATTTTCTTTAAAATGTAGTCATTTCTTTATCTTCTGGACCAGAATGCTAAGTCAGTCTCTCTTCAAAGAAAAGCAATTGCAATTTGAGGACACTTCATATTCGTGTCTTTTGCCCGCACCAATTCCGCCTCATCTGAACTTCTCCATTTCATGAAAACCATTAAATTCTCCACTGCTGTCTGTGGCACCAATTATTTATTCTGGATCAATACCTCTGGTAAAACTTCTTGCTCAAGCAGGATCTCTTTCCTTCTATGATTTGCTATCACCAGGTTCACTATCAGATATTTTCTTTTTGTACCATCTTTTTCTTTACCAGCTTTTTGAGAATTAAAAAATGTTTCAATTAACTCTGGACTATCTAAATTTTCTTCCAGTTCTCATGTATTGTCTGCATCTGTTAATCTCTTCCATTTTAGGAAATAACGTCACCTTCCTGTTTACTACATGTCAGTCTAGTTCTTTTTCTACTATAAATTCTTCAGGTTCTGCCTCTTTGAATTTTTTACCCTGTTTGTTCTGTTTCTCTCTCTCTCTCTCTCTTTTTTTTTTTTTTTTGCATTAGAGGCATGGTGCCTAGGGGTCCCCTGAGGGGAGGGCGAGGGAACACTGTGGGAGAGGGCCATGACCAAAGGCTCCTCAGTGGAGGTTTCTCCTGCTTTGCCCGTACATTTATTAAACCAAGTGAAATGTATTGAGGATAAAGAAACAAACATTTGGATCAAAGTCATTTATTGACTATATATTGTATGTTAGTTATACAAAAGTGCTGCAGGTATTATAATAAGTAAAAAAGATGATTCTGCTGTGGGAAATAAGCAGGTCATTGACTAAAAACGTGATTATTAGCCCAGATAATAACTGCTACAGGAGTCTTGTTTGAGACATGTGGCAAGAGCAAACTCATCGTTATTTGGTAAGTGCTTCCTAGTGGCTGAGACAGTAAAGCCTCTGCCTACAATGCGGGAGACCTGGGTTTGATCCCTGGGTAGGGAAGATCCCCTGGAGAAGGAAATGGCAACCTACTCCAGTACTCTTCCTTGGAAAATCCCATGGACAGAGGAGCCTGGTAGGCTACAGTCCATAGTGTCAAAAGAGCTGGACTCGACTGAGCAACTTCACTTCACTTCTTCTTGATTCTAATTTGAGGAAATTTAAAGCAATCAGCCAAAAATCCTCAAAACTAAACAATAACAACAGGAGCAAAAACTTGATACTAAAATGAGGATTTATGAACTATGATCTGTACTGAACTGAATGGTCATCCCCATATTATAACCCTGCAAAAATATGTCCATGAACTAATCCCTGAAACGTGTGAATGTGAGATTATTTGGAAGAAAGGCCTTTGCACATATAATTAATATAAGTGCTTAAAAATGAAGTCACCGTGGATTATCCAGGCAGACCATAAATATCCTTAGAAAGATGGTGGAGGATTTAAGACAGAAAAGGACAAAGACGAAGTGGCTGTGTAAAGACCTTAGAGGAAGAGATTGGAACTTCTCAGCCACAAGCTGAGGACTGCCTGGACCCACCAGAAACTGGAAAAGGCAAGGAAAGATTCTCATCTAGCTGCTTTGGAGAAAGCAGAGCCCTGACAATTTCTTGATTTCAGATCTATTCTCTATATCTGTGAGAGAACAAGTTTATGCTGCTTTAAACTACTGAAATTGTAGTAATTTATTGTGGCAGCCATAGAAAACAAATCGTGATCTAATTTGCCTTATTTTGCAAAGCATAGACAATTTTGAAAGTGTTTCAGTCATTACAAAGATGACAGTGCATGTAGAAATGTCTATATGAATTACATAGGGAAACATTTTTTTTACATTTAAACATATATCACTTTTGCATACCACAGCACATCATAGTGTTTGTTTTTTTTTTCCCTCTACCCATGTCCATAAGCCTATTCTCTATGTCTGTTTCTCCATTGCTGACCTGCAAGGAAATTCTTCAGTGCCATTTTTCTAGACTCTGTATATATGCATTAGAATATGATATTTATCTTTCTCTTTCTGACTTACTTCACTCTGTATAATAGGTACTAGGTTCATCCACCTCATTAGAACTGACTGAAATGCATTCCTTTTTATAGCTGAGTAATAGTCCATCGTGTATATGTACCAGTACTTCTTTATCCATTCATTTATCGATAGACATCTAGTTTGTTTCCATGTTCTACCTATTGTAAATAGTTCTGCAATGAACAACAGGATATATATATGTCTTTTCAGTTTTGGTTTCCTCAGGGTATATGCATAGGCGTGGGATTGCTGGGTCATATGGTGGTTTTATTCCTAGTTTTTTAAGGAATCTCCATACCATCTTTCCTAGTGGCTGTATCGATTTACATTCCCACCAACAGTGCAAGAGCGTTCTCTTTTCTCCACACTTCCTCCAGCATTTATTGTTTGTAGACTTTTTGATGATGGCCATTCAGACCTGTGTGAGGTGATATCTCATTGTAGTTCTGATTTGCATTTCTCTAATAATGAGTGATGTTGAGCATCTTTTCATGTGTTTGTTAGCCATCTGTATGTATTCTTTGGAGAAATGTCTGTTTAGGTCTTTTTCCCACCTTTTGATTGGGTTGTTTGTTCTTCTGGTATTGAGTTGTATGAACTGCTCGTATATTTTGGAAATTAATTCTTTGTCAGTTGTTTCATGCTATTATTTTCTCCCATTCTGAGGGTTATCTTTCACCTTGCTTATAGTTTCCTTTACTGTGCAAAAGCTTTTAAGTTTAATCAGGTCCCATGTGTTTACTTTTGTTTTTACTTCCATTATTCTAGGAGGTGGGTCATAGAGGATCTTGCTTTAATTTATGTCATCAAGTGTTCTGCCTATGTTTTCCTCTAAGAGTTTTATAGTTTCTGGTCTTACATTTAGGTCTTTAATCCATTTTGAGTTTATCTTTGTGTATGGTATTAGGAAGTGTTCTAATTTCATTCTTTTACATATAGCCATCAAGTTCTCCCAGCACCATTTATTGAAGAGAATGTCTTTGTCCCATTGTATATTGCCTCCTTTGTCAAAAATAAGATACCCACAGGTGCATGGGATTATTTCTGGGCTTTCTTTCTTGTTCCATTGGCCTATATTTCTATCTTCGTGCCAGTACCATACTGTCTTGATGACTGTAGCTTTGTAGTATAATCTAAAGTCAGGAAGGTTGATTCCTCCAATTCCATTCTTCTTTCTCAAGACTGCTTTGGCTATTTAGAGTCTCTTGTGTTTCCATATGAATTGTGAAATTTTTTGTTCTAGTTCTCTGAAAAATCTCATTGGAATTTGAAAGAGATCACATTGAATCTGTGAATTGCATTTGGTAGTACAGTCATTTTCACAGCATTGATTGTTTCTACCCAGGAACATGGAATGTTTATGTCATGTTTGATTTCTTTCATTAGTGTCTTATACTTTTCTGGGTACAGTTCTTTTTTCTCCTTAAGTAGGTTTATTCCTAGATATTTAATTCTTTTTTGTTGCAATGGTGAATGGGATTGAACCCTTAATTTCTCTTTCTGATTATTCATTGTTAGTATATAGAAATGCAACTGATTTCTGTGTTTTGATTTTGAATCCTGAAACTTTGATAAATTCACTGATTATCTCTAGTAATTTTCTGATACTATTGTTAGGGTTTTCTATGTACAGTATCATGTCATCTGCCAACAGTCAGAGCTTTACTTCTTTTCTGATCTGGATTCTTTTTATTTCTTTTTCTTCTCTGATTGCTGTAGCTAGGACTTCCAGAACTATGTTGAATAATAGTGAAGAAAGTGGACACCCTTGTCTTGTTCTTGATCTTTGGGGGAATTTTCACCATTGAGAATAATGGTGAAAATTATTTTCAGTTTTTCACCATTGAGAATAATGTTTACTGTAGTCTTATCATATATGGCCTTTACTATGTTGAAGTAGGTTCCTTTTATGCCTATTTTTTGAAGAGTTTTCATAATAAATGGGTGCTGAATTTTGTCAAAGGCTTTTTCTGCGTCTATTGAGATGATCATGTTTTATATCTTTCAGTTTGTTAATATGGTGTGTCACATTGACTGAGTTGCATATACTGAAGAATCCTTGCATTCCTGGAATAAACCCAACTTGATCATGGTATATGAGCTTTTTGATATGTTGCTGAATGCTGCTTGGTAAAATTTTGTTGAGGATTTTTGCATCTATATTCATCAGTGATACCGGCCTGTGGTTTTCTTTTTTTTTGTGTTGTCTTGGTCTGGTTTTGGTATCAGGGTGATGGTGGCCTTGTAGAATGAGTTTGGAAGTGCTCCTTCCTCTGCAATTTTTGAAAGAGTTTTAAAAGAATAAGCATTAGCTCCTCTCTAAATGTTTGATACAATTCTCCTGTGAAGCCGTCTGGTCCTGGGATTTTGTGTTTTGGGAGATTTTTTGATCATAGCTTTAATTTCAGTGCTTGCAATTCAGTTGCTCATAATTTCTATTTCTTCCTGGTTCAGTCTTGGAAGATTGAACTTTCCTAAGAATCTGTCCATTTCTTCTCGAACATCCATTTTATTGCTGTATATTGTTCATAATAGTCTCTTGTAATCCTTTGTATTTCTGCAGTTTATTGTAGCCTCTTCTTTTTCATTTCTAATTTTCTTGATTAGATTCTTCTCTCTTGTTTTCTTGATGAATCTGGCTAAAGGCTTGTCAATTTTATCTTCTCAAAGAACCAACTTTTAATTTTATTAATCTTTACTATTGTTTCTTTCATTTCTTTTTCATTTGTTTATGATTGGGTCTTTATGATTTCTTTCCTTCTACTAATTTTGGGGTTTTGCTCTTCTTTTTACAGTTGTTCTGGTCATAAAGTTAGGTTGTCTATTTGATGTTTTTCTTGTTCCTTGAGGTAGGATTGTATTGCTATAAACTTCCCTCTTAGAACTGCTTTTGCTGCATCCCATAGGTTTTGAGGTGTTGTGTTTTCATTGTCATTTGTGTCTAGAAGTTGTTTTGACTTTCCTTTTGATTTCTTCAGTAACCTATTGGTTATTAAGAAACGTGTTGTTTAATCTCCATGTGTTTGTGTTTCTTACAGTTTTTTCCTTGTAACTGATATCTAGTCTCATGACATTGTGGTCGGAGAAGATGCTTGATACAATTTCATTTTTCTTAAATTTACTGAGGTTTGACTTGTGACCCAAGATGTAGTCTGTCCTGGAGAATGTTCCATGTGAACTTGAGAAGGTGTTTTCTTCTGCATTTGGATGGAATGTCCTGAAGATATCAGTGAGATCCATCTCAGCTAATGTGTCATTTTAGACTTGTGTTTCCTTACTAATTTTCTGTTTTGATGATCTGTCCATTGGTGTGAGTAGGGTGTCAAAGTCTCCTATTATTGTGTTACTATAGAGTTCTCCTTTTATGTCTGTTAGTGTGTGTCTTATATATTGAGAAGTTCCTATGTTGGGTTCATAGATATTTACAATTGTTTTGTCTTCCCCTTGGATTGATCCCTTGATCATTATATAGTGTTTTTTCCTTATCTCTTGTAATATTATTTATTTTAAGGTCTATTTTGTCTGATATGAGGAGTGCTACTCCAGCTTTCTTTTGCTCCCCATTTGCATGAATATATTTTTCCACCCTCTCACTTTCAGTCTATATGTGTCTGAAGTGTGTTACTTGTAGACAGCATATATATGAATCTTGTTTTTTTAATCCATTCGGCCAGTCTGTGTCTTTAAAAAAAAAAAAGTTGCTCAGTTGTGTACGACTCTCTGGGACCCCATGAAGTGTAGCCTACCAGGCTCCTCCATCCATGGGATTTTCCAGGCAAGAGTACTGGAGTGGGTTGCCATTTCCTTCTCCAGGGGATCTTCCCAACCCAGGGACTGAACCCAGGTCTCTTGCATTGTAGGCAGATGCTTTACTGTCTGAGCCACCAGGTAAGCTCTTAGTTGGAGCATTTAATCCAATTACTTTTAAAGTAGTTATCGATATATATGTTCCTATTGCCATTTTCTTAATTGTTTGGGTTGATTTTGTAGATTTTTTTTTTCTCTTGTATTTCTTGACTATATAATTTTGTTTAACATTTGTTGTAAAGCTGGTTTGGTGGTACTGAATTTTCTTAACTTTTGCTTTGTCTGAAAAGCTTTTTTATATCTCCATCAATTTTGAATGAGATCCTTGCTGGATACTATAATCTTGGTTGTAGATTTTCCCCTTTCAGTATGTTAAATATATCCTGCCTTTCCCTTTTGGCCTGCAGAGTTTCTGCTAAAATATTAGCTATTAAATGTATGGGGCTTCCCTTCTATGTTGCTTGTTGCTTTTCCTTTGCTGCTTTTAAAATTATTTCTTTGTGTTTAATCTTTGTTAGTTTGATTAGTGTGTATCTGGGCATGTTTCTCCTTGGGTTTATCCTCTATGGGATTCTTTGTGCCTCTTGGACTTGGCTGACTATTTCTTTTTCCATGTTGGGGAAATTTTCAACTCTAATCTCTTCAAAAATTTTCTCATATCCTTTCTTTTTCTCTTCTTCTTCTTCTGGGACCCCTATAATTCGAATGTTGGTGTGTTTGATATTGTCCCAGAGGTCTCTGAGACTGTTCTCCATTCTTTTCATTCTTTTTACTTTATTCTGCTCTTCAGAAGTTATTTCCACCATGTCATCTTCCAGCTCACTGATTCGTTCTTCTGTTTCAGATATTCTGCTATTGGTTCCTTCTAGAGTATTTTTAATTTCAGTAATTGTGTTGTTTTTCTCTGTATGTTTATTCTCTAATTCTTCTAAGTCTTTCTTGATTGATTCTTGCATTTTCTCCATTTTGTTTTCATGGTTTTTGATCATCTTTACTATCATTATTCTGAATACTTTTTCAGATAGTTTGCCTATTTCCTCTTCATTTATTTGAATTTCTGTGTTTCTGGTTTGTTACTTCATTTGTATAGTATTTCTCTGCATTTGCATTATTTTTTTTTAACTTATTGTGTCAGAGGTCTCGTTTTCCTAGGCTTCAAGGTTGAATTTTTTAATTCCTTTTGGTTTCTGCCCTCCTAAGGTTGGTCCAGTGGTTTGTGAAAGCTTCTTGTAGGGTGAGATTTGTACTGAGTTTGTTTGTTTGTTTTTCCTCTGATGGGCAAGGCTGAGGTGGTAATCCTGTCTGCTGATGATTAGGTTTGTATTTTTGTTTTGTTTGTTTAGGTGAGGTGTGCTGTACAGGGTGCTACTGGTGGTTGGGTGATTCCAGGTCTTGTATTCAAGTGCTTCACTTTGTATGAGTTCTCACTATTTGATATTCCCTAGGGTTAGTTCTTTGGTAGTCTTGAGTACAGGGTCTTGGACTCAGTGCTCCTAGTCCAAAGGCTCTGGTCTTGATCTCTGGTCAGGAACAAAGATTCCACACGTGGTTTGTTATGGCATTAAGTGAGATTAAAACAAATACCCCAAAATGAGAAACCAAACAGGAACCACAGACAAATGGCAGTTACAAAACCAGACAAATAATATTTAAAATAATGGAATACACACACACACACACACACACACACACATATATATACCCATAAGCAAAGTCAAAACAGTCCAACAAAAATTAAGTACAGTAGGTTGAACCAGGAACAAAGGAAATCAAAAATTATATTTACCAGTTAAGAACAAAACTAACTAAAGCACAAACTGGAAAACAAAACTAAAGCAAAGTGCCAAGTGGGGAATAAAGCAATGAAAATAAATCTAACAAATATGTTGAGATGAAAGAAAGAGTAGACATGCAAAGTTAAATAGAAGTAAATAAAGAAGATTTATATACATTAAAGATTAACTATAAGGGGGAAAGAACAGTAGAAAAAGCATACAAAGGAATAAATGTAGAAAAAATATGATAGATTTTTTAAAATTAAAAAGTAAAATTATAAAAAAGAGAAAGAAAAAGAAAGGAAGAAGAAAGAAAAAAAGAACCCCACAGAACTGCAAAAGCCCAATGTAGAGGCAGAGGTATATAGCAAATAATTAAAAGTGTGAGTGAATATACACATATACATATACACCCATAAGCAAAATCAAAACAGTTCAACAAAAATAAAGTAAAATAGATTGACCTGGCAAACAAAGGAAACCAAAAATTATATCTACCAGTTAGTAACAAAACAAACTAAACCACAAACTAGAAGACAAAACTAAAGCAAGGTGCCAATTTGGGAATAAAGCCATGAAAATAAAACTAATAAATGTTGAGAGGAGAGTAAAGAAAGAAAAGAAAGAAAGAATAGACATGCAAAGTTAAATAGAGGTAGATGAAGAAAATTTATATACACTAAAGATTAACTGCAAGGGGAAAAGAACAATAGGACAAGCAAACAAAGGAATAAATGTAGAAAAAATATTAATAGGTTTAAAAAGTTAAAAATTAAAATTATATAAAAGAAAAAAGAAAACTCCAGACAATTGCAGAAGCCCAATGTAGAGGCAATACTTTATGACAATAAAAAGTGTGACTGAGAGAGAAGAAAAAACCTCAAAAGCTTAATTATATTTCATAGTTCCAATAAAATTGACAACTACAACAAAGTGGGGGAAAGGGGAGAAAAAGAAAAAAAAATATCCAAAAGAATCTATAGTACAAGTCAAGACATAAAAAAATAGTTTTTCTTGAGTCACTGCTGTCAGAGTCCTTTCCCCTCGCTGGGAGTCACAGTCCACCTCACCTCCCTGGTATGCCCTCCCAACACTGTGCTGATCTCTCCACCGGCTATGGGGGCAGATCAGATTCTAAGCTGGTCCTGCTCCTGTGTGTTCTTGCCTCCAATGTCCACAGCTATCAGAAACAGTGCATTTTCTTTTGTGGGAGATCTCAGTTTCCTTTTATATTTTCCATAGACACACAGTCTGCCTTGTTGATTCTGTGGATTTAATCTGCAACTTGTACGAGTGGTAGGAAGCTTTTGAGTCTTCTTCCTTAGCCACACTGCCTCTGGGTTTCGATTGTGGTTTTATTTCCACATCTACATGCAGGTTGTCCACTGGAGTTTGCTCCTGAGGCTACCCTGGAGGACTTGGGTCTGTCCCTGAGAAGGCCAGGTTGTGGAGGTGGTGCAGCTGCTTGGGTCGCAGTGGTTCTGGCAGCACCACATACTCAGGGCAGTTTGTGATAGGGAAGCAGGAAATATAGTGCTCTATAAGTGTATGGCAACCAGTATTGGCCAATACACTCTAGTATTCTTGTGTGGATTCCAGCTAAGCTATTTCAAATCCTAAAAGGCAATGCTGTTAAAGTGTTGCACTCAATATAGCAGCCAATTTGGAAAACTCGGCAGTGGCCACAGGACTGGAAAAGGTCAAGTTTCATTCTAATTCCAAAGAAAGACAATGCCAAAGAATGCTCAAACTACCACACAATTGGACTCATCTCACATGATAGCAAAGTAATGCTCAAAATTCTCCAAGCCAGGCTTCAACAATACCTAAACTGTGAACTTGCAGATGGTCAAGCTGGATTTAGAAAAGGCAGAGGAACCAGAGAGATCAAATTGCCAGCATCCACTGGATCATTGAAAAAGCAAGAGAGTTCCAGAAAAACTTCTACTTCCGCTTTATTGACTATACCAAAGCCTTTGACAGTGTAGATCACAACAAACTGTCAAAAATTCTTCAAGAGATGTGAATACAGGACCAGCTGACTTGCCTCCTGAGAAATCTGTATGCAGGTCAAGAAGCAACAGTTAGAATTGGATGTGGAAAACAGACTGGTCCCAAATTGGGAAAGGAGTATGTCAAGGCTGTATATTGTCACCCTGCTTATTTAACTTATCTACAGAGTGCATCATGAGAAATGCTAGGCTGGATAAAGCACAAGCCGGAATCAAGATTGCTGGGAGAATTATCAGTAACTTCAGGTATTCAGATGACACCACTCTTATGGCAGAAAAAGAAGAAGAACTAAAGAGCCTCTTGATGAAAGTGAAAGAGAAGAGTGTAAAAGTTGGCTTAAAGCTCAACATTCAGAGAGCTAAGATCATGCAGTCTGGTCCCATCATTTCATGGCAAATAGATGGGGAAACAATGGAAACAGTGAGAGACTTTATTTTGGGGGGCTCCAAAACCACTGCAGATGGTGACTGCAGCCATGAAATTAAAAGACACTTGCTCCTTGGAAGAAAAGCTGTGACCAACCTAGACTGCTTATTAAAAACCAGAGACATTACTTTACCAACAAAGGTCTGTCTAATCAAAGCTATGGTTTTTTCCAGTAGTCATGTAAGGATGTGAGAGTTGGAATATAAAGAAAGCTGAGCACCGAAGAACTGATACTTTTGAACTGTAGTGTTGAAGGAGACTCTTGAGGAGCCCTTGGACTGCAAGGAGATCCAACCAGTCCATCCTAAAGAAAATCAGTCCTAAATATTCATTGGAAGGGCTGATGCTGAAGCTGAAACTTCGATACTTTGGCCACCTGATACAAAGAACTGACTCCCTTGTAAAGACCCTGATGCTGGGGAAGATTGATGGTGGGAGGACAAGGGGATGACAGAGGATGAGATGGTTGGATGGCATCACCAACTCTAGGGATATGAGTTTTAATAAACCCCAGAAACTGGTGATGGATAGGGAATCCTAGTGTAATGCAGTCCATGGGGTTGCGAAGAGTTAGACACGACTGAGCGATTGAAATGAACTGAACTGAACTGATTCTTGCCTGGAGAACTCCCCTGACAGAGAAGCCTGGCAGGTTACAGTCTACAGGGCCACAGAGTTGGGCACAACTGAAGTGACCCTGTGTGCATGCCTGCAAGGCATTTTTTGCCTGTGGCAGCTCTGCCCTAGTGAGAGTTGAGTGTGAAGGTGGCCCAGCTGCTTGGCTTGCGGATACCCTGGTGACACCATGTGTGCAGGGACTTGTATTGCCTCCACAGCAGGAGTTTTGGCCCCATCAGAGTATTTTTTTTTTTATTATTATTGTTTTTGCCATACATTGTCATGATATCACCATGGGTTTACATATGCTTCCCCTCCGGGTCCCCCCTCCCTCCTCCCTCCCCCCCGGGAAATCTCGCTGCACCAGTCCCGAGCATCAATCCTGGGCTGGCAATTGATTAGACACATGACAATTAACATGCTTCAATGCCCTTCTCCCATATCATCCCACCCTTACCCTCATCCACAAAGTCCACAAGTCTATTCTATACATCTGCGTTCCTTTTGTTGTCTCCCATGTTGGGTTCTATATGGAATTTAGAAAGACAGTAATGAGAACCCATCAGAGTATTTTTTTGAGCCACTTGTAGCTGGTGATCAGAAGGCCTCTTTGGCCGTGGCTCCACCCTTTCAAGCACTTAGAGGACTCGTTGCCTGGGGTCCTTTTCTGTTATTCAGCAAGTCAGGCTCATAGAGGGGCCCCCCTGGCTGGGGTTCTACTCTGTAGATCCACACATCAGGAACTTAAAGGGTCACCCTGGGAGGTATCCTACTCTGTAGTTCATTGGATCAGTCCTGTAATGAAGCACCCTGGGTGGGGTCCTACACTGTAGTTCAGTGCCTCAGGCATTTGATGGGCCAGCCTCTCCATTGTTCAGCTGCTGAAGCTAGCAGGTGGGGCGAGAGAGGCTCTGACGATGGCTCCACCCCCTAATCATGACTCAGCAGTATCGCCTTGCTTCCTTGGCTTCCTGGCTTTCCTCCACAGGCATTTCCCACCACAGTCTCCTCCCTCACATCCCCTCGATTGGTCTCTCTGCAATCAACAGCAGCCCTTGCCGTGGGATTGCCCCACAGTCCCTAAACTCCAGCTCCCAGCTGCTGTGTCTTCCAGGGAGCCTGTGTTCCTGTCCGGGGTATGTATGACTGTAGCCAGGACTGTCTGGTTCTCATTCCGCTTAGGCTGCCACAGATCAGCTGTTTCACACTCAGCCTTAAATGTTTCTCCACCGACTCAGACAATTGTCCTGATGTGGGGATCGGATACCTGCTTGAGTTCCCCCATCCACTGAGGGCAGGTCCAATCCTACTAACACACCTGTTTTCCCCCCTAGTTTTTTTGTCCTACCGAGTTTTGCATGGTTTATATATTCTTTTCCACTGGTCAGGTACTCCTGTCTGCTCTCAGATGGTGTTCTCTATGCACATCTGTGTCTGAAGGTGTATTCCTGATATATCAATGGAGAGAGATATACTCCATGTCCACCTACTCCTCCACCATCTTTTTCTCTTTTTTTCTTTTTTAAAGCTTTATAATATAAAGGAAGGTATTGGGGAAAGAAAAGAAAATTCCTCACGCATGTACATATATTCAACTTCCTACTGCTTTCTAGAAGCCTTGAAGTTTTCCAGTCAACTTCAGAGGCAAAGGCAACTACTGACTTCCCATAAACCTTGGGTTTCAATTATTTATTACTGAGGAACAAAACAGCTCCAATATTATTGGCTTATAACAAAAGCTATTTTGTTTCTAAGGATTCTGTGGGTCTGGTATTCAACCTTGGCCTAGTGGGGATGGATCACCTGTACTCCACATAATGTTGACTGATATTACTCAGCTGGGGCCAGAGAATACAAGATGGTGTCACTCATGTCTGGTGCCTTGGTGCTAGCTGTTGACTAGTGTTCTGTAATTCTCTTCCACGTGGCTTCTTTTTCTTTCCACATAGTCTGTCATTACTAAGTATTCTAGTCCATTCCTTTTAGAGAACTTGTTTTCTGGCTTCTAAAAATGGGGGGAAAAATGATACAAGATCTCTTAAGACCCAGGCCCAGGCTCAGAATCATGTGTCATCCCTTCTGCCTCATTCTGTGAAAGAAGTCATAAAGCAACCCCAGAGTCAGGAGTGGGAAATGGACCACACCTGTTGGTGAAAGATTATTATGCATGCACAGGCATAGGAGGAATTATCTGTGGCTGTCTTGCAAGCTACTTATATAATACTCTTCTTTTTCTTTCTTTTTACAATGCTCTGCTTTTTCTAATAGTTTTCTTTGATGCCAACCAGTCTTTATCACAGATTATCCCCCATCTTTAAATACTTTTAATTTGTATCATCTTTTGGGAATTATGAATATGTGGAATCTGTTGTAGCTTTTTTCTTTTAAAAAAAATTTTGTGTTTTGTCCTGTCAAAAAGATCACAGACTTTTGGATATAAAAGATGATGTGCTCTATATTTCCTTCTATCTCATAATACCAGCACAGCGAGTTTTTAATACATAAGTATCTTCTTGATTATAAATGTTGAGTGACAGAGAATAATGTGTTTAGACTATTATGTACAGTATTGTATTAGAGTCCACTAGATTGTCCATTGCTAAGTCTCTTGCAGATTATTGTAATTTGTTAGTCCTAACCTTTTCCAAATACCCCTGCATTTTCTCATGCTTAGTACATATGCGATTATAGGTAATAATTGCCAATGGAAGTATTTAGGGAGAATCCTATTTAGAAAAGAGCAATTAGAAAAACACATAAATCCACAAAGTAGTATCAATTCTTTTTTGAAGTATACTAGCATTTTAAAACATGCCTGATTTATGGAAGTTTCAATTGCTTGAATGTTTGTAATATTTTACAATGAAATAAAAATTATATTCAAAGCTAGTTAAGAATGCTTAGAGGCACAGTCAATCATTTGATGATTCACAGCTACCCAGGATATTCAAGCAGGGTAATTCAAGCACTCCACCCTCATTTTGCACATAAGCACAGATCTGATTAAGTGGGAGCTGGAAAGGAAGAATTACACGGTGACCTGGACAGAAGTGTCATGTCAGCATTAGCATCAGATAAACTGATTGAAGTGGCTGATTGCACTGCTTATAGTCAGAGTTATTTTGGGAAATTTGCATGCGAAGTCCTCTCTTATCCATCACAGGAATGATACTTCATATATATCCAGTCATATTAAACAATTGTAGAATCACAAAGCTAGACAGGATTTTATGAGATTAGCTTGATCTATTCCTCACCTTCAGATAAAACTTGAGTGCTGCAAAATCCTTGAGGCACTAAAATTTAATTTATTCTTTGAGAAAAATAAGATTCATTCATGCATTCAACAAATATTTGTTGTGTGTGAACCATATGGGTGCTTAGTTTGCATCAACAAATAAACCTGGCTAAGATCTTTGCCTTTGTGAGGCTTTCAGTTTAATAGGGGGATATAAATGATTCCATGAGTTTCCCCTTTGTCAATAACAATAATCCTTACTTAGTTTTAAATGGTTTTTAAATTGATTTGCCCATATGCCAAAAAAGTCTATCCGCAAAGTAGACCCAATCACTAACAAGTTGTGAGTTGTGAGAAATAAGTTTGGAATTCATTTACATTAACAAACCATTTCACTTTCAGATGAAAATGCTAAGATTCAAAATGTATAATTCTTATTTGGATTAAAAGTTTCTAACACCCAATCCAATGTTCTTTACTGTTTGCCCTTCTTTCAAAAATATCTTTATTTTCCTACATTGACTTAGTTGTAGAATGTATTCATAAAACCTGGAATAATGTCCATATACTTTAGCTATAAATCCATGTGCATGCTAAGTCACTACAGTTGTATCTGACTCTTTGCAATGCTGTGGACAATAGCCCACCAGGCTCATATGTCCATAGGATTCTCCAGGCAAGAATACTGGAGTGGGTTGCCAAGGGATCTTTCCAACCCAGGGATCAAACCTGTCCATGTCTCTTCCATCTCCTGCATTGTCAGGCAGATTCTTTACCACTAGAGCTACCTGGGAACCCCATGTGACAGAAACCCATAGTGAATAGTTGAGACAAAAAAAAAAAAAAATTGTTATAAGGAAATTTCAGTTTCTCAAGGACTCTACAACACAAATAGAGCTAAACTGGGGAAATGAGCACTCATAATCCATGAGGACTATTTTTATGCCCCATTGCTGTATTGTTTTCCAAGAAGTATCTTGCTACATGAGGTCAGAAAGACCTAGTGTTTTCTGAGGCTAAACTGCTTGAGTTTAAATCTTTACTATTTCACTTGTTAGGTGAGTGACCTGGTCAATGAAACTCTCTCATCTCAATTTTCTCATCTATTAAAATTACAATAATTATAGTGGCTAAATAAGATTACAGCAGAAAAGGAAATTAAGTGATATCCAAGACTTGGGACAATGCTTGCTTCATAGGAAGTATCAGTAGACATGAACTACCATTATAAAGTGAGAGATGTCAAGACTGAGCTGGGAGAGCTGCCCTGCCACAGTGTGGCAAGTCGAAACACAAGTAGGAATTAAGGCTTTTACTCACTACTGCGTAGGAAGTTTAAGTGTTATTTGCTCAATCATGTCTGACTCTTTACCACCCCATGGACTAAAACCCACCGGGCTCCTCTGTCCATAGGATTCTCCAGGAGAGAATACTGGAGTGGATTTGCATTCCTTTCTTCAGAGGATCTTAGTGACCAAAGTATCAGATCTGGGTTTCAGAAACCCTGCCAAAGGAAAAGCAAGTCTATAAAAAAAAAGTCATTGCTTCCCTAATGTTTGACTTTTGTCTGTAGAATGACACCGAGAGATAGTCAGTGTAACAGCACAGATGGGATGGGGGATTGTGTCACTGCTGGAGAAATCACAACCAAGAGGGTCAGTTTTATGGACCTGAGTGGGGAACGGAGGGGAAGGAAGAAAGGTAGGGCTAGGAATGGACAAGTAGTGAGTGTTATTTAATAATGAAATAACATATTCCTAAGGTTACCCCTTTCTGTGAATAGGATGTTCTCAGAACCCAGGGTTCCAATAGTGAGGCCTCTGAATAGAGGCTCCTAGGCTAACAATGCAGAATCAAATAAAAGTATGGCGGGTCAAAAGGCCTGAGTTCTTGACTGAAATTCCCTTCGACAGACCTGTTAGGTAAAGCCTTTGTAATTGCCTATGGTCAGGTTTAAACAAATATAGATTTTTAGCCAGAGACTGGACTTCTCAAGAGTCTTCTCTGTTCTCAGGAGGGCTATCTGCTAGATGGGTGATGTTTCATCCTCCAAAGTTTCTACAGTTTATATTTCCTGGGGGTATAGTGGATCTCTCATTATTGAGATGGAATAAGTACATGCCTTAAAACGAGGCCTGGAATATAAGAAACACCTTTCATAGGCTACATACTATTTTTATTATTGCTATTGTTGTTATAAAATTGTTCCAATTATAGCTCTAATATGACACCTTACTCTCTGCAGAGTTAGGTAAGATCATAGTTCCTCATATTGAAGGTTTGTGAAAAGCATTCCCTGATCTTTATGCAGAGTTCACCCATTTGTACCCAGGAAGAATGAGACTTGCAAATCTTCATTCCAAATTAACAAACAAAAAAAAAAAGGCTCAGCTATTAGCTGACAGCACAGTGTCTTGGCCATATCATTACGATCCTCATTTAAGACATCATTTAAGAAGCAATCAGCGATTGCTGCAAGATATATTGTTTCTCATTTAAAAATCATCTAAATTTGTTTAGTACTCAATAAAAATGGAAGCCCCACTTTGTGCCAGGAATTGTGTATTTAATAAAGTGAATGATACAAAACATCAATCTTTCTGACTGTATGAAAACTTACAGATAATTGGCACAATGAATATTAATCATATGAAATACAGATTAAAATTTTAATTATGATATTACCTTAAAGAGAGGAACTTGATGCTGTATTGGAAGGACATGAGCTAGCCTGGGGGTGCATCAGATTGTCAGGGAGGTTTCAGCCCAGGCTGTAGATGTTTGCATTGAGGTCTATAGGTTGAGTAAGAGTGAATTGAGTAACTCACTGAAGGATGGCAGGTTTCCAATCAGGTAAGACTGTGTGTTTAAAACCATTGATTACCAAATTTGTTTAAACTTTGGAATCATCTTAGAAATTTTTGAAAAATGCTAATACCTGAAAAGTGCCCAGAATTTTTGACTTGGGGCTTCCCTGGTGGCTCGGATGTTTAGAGAATCTGCCTGCAATGTGGGAGCCCAGGTTCAATCCCTGGTTCAGGAAAGAGGAGGGCATGGCAACCAACTCCAGTATTCTTTCCTGAAGAATCCCTATGGACAGAGGAGCCTGGCAGGCTACAGTCCATGGGGTTGCAAAGTGTCGGACATGACTGAGTGACTAACACTTTCAACACTTTCTGATTTATTTGACATGGCATATGGCTTTGGCTTTGGGATTTATTTTTTAACTTCTCAAGCTGTTAATCCTTAAGGCAGGAGGATTATGTCTAATTCAAGAAATTTGCAGTAAGACTAGTGATTGGAGTCCAAAGAATGAGAGGGAATGTGACTTGACCTGAGACCATGACTCTAAAATGTGACAAATCACAGAGGTCTTTATTGGTAATATTAGAAGTTTAGTCTTTTTCTTGAGAAAAATAGAAAACTACAGAAAAATCATAGGAGAGGACATCATACCTAAATGTACGTTTATGTTTGCAGTGTAAAAGAGAAGCTATAAAATTAGCTTGGACTAGGATGGTGGCGAGGAGATGAAGTAAAGTGGGTTTGAAAGTTTTTTTTTTCTTTTAATGACTTGAAATTGGCAGACTGGCAATGGATAAAGTATGAGTGATGATCAGACTGGCTTCTTGGTTGCTGACTAGTAGAACTGGTAAAGGTGAATTATGAACCTACTCATGATATTTGAAGTGCCTTTGATATATCTAAACAGATATTTAAAAGAGTAGAAATATAAGAATACATCTGGGCATGAGGTTTTAGGTTGTTTGGGAACAAAGATCTAAAGTGCAATAACTTTATGTTAAATCATACAAGTTCTATAAAAATAATTGTTTTACTAGTAAAAAACACTATTGTATAAGGCATTGGACACCTGCAGATGATTAAGATGAAGACATAGAAAAGATTGACACTTCTAATGTGGTTTTAAAATGAAGATCCCTTTTAAAACATCTCAAGGTAGCATGGAAGAAAGGGAAGAAATCCAACCACTGTTATTAGATCATAATCAATAAGTGCAAAAATGTTATTTGAAAGAAAATTCTGATCAGAAAGAAAAAGATAGCTAATTGAATTTTATTTTATTTTATTTTTTTAAATTTTCTTTATTGTGTTGGTTTTGCCATACATTGACATGAATCCGCCATGGGTATACATATGTTCCCCCTCCAGAACCCCCCTCCCTCCTCCCTCCCGATTCCCTCCCCCTGGGTCATCTCGGTGCACCAGCCCCGAGCATCAAACCTGGGTTGGCGATTGATTTCACATAAGATAATTAACATGTTTCACTGCCATTCTCCCATATCATCCCACCCTTGCCCTCTTTCACAGAGTCCACGAGCCTGTTCTATCCATCTGCGTTCCTTTTGCTGTCTTGCTTGCAGGGTTCTCGTTACCATCTTTCTAAATTCCATATATATGCGTTAGTATACTGTATTGTTGTTTTTCCTTCTGGCTTACTTCACTCTGGATAATAGGCTCCAGTTCCATCCACCTACCTGATTCAAATGAATTTTTTTTTAACGCCGAGTAATATTCCATTGTGTATATGTACCACAGCTTTCTTATACATTCGTCAGTTGATGGGCATCTAGGTTGCTTCCATGTCCTGGCTATTGTAAACAATGCGGCGGTGAACATTGGGGTACACGTGGCTCTTTCTATTCTGGCTTCCTTGGTGTGTATGCCCAGCAGTGTCATATGGCAGTTCTATTTGCAGTTTTTTAAGGAACCTCCACACTGTTTTCCATAGTGGCTGTACTAGTTTGCATTCCCACCAACAGTGTAAGAGGGTTCCCTTTTCTCCACATCCTCTCCAGCATTTATTGCTTGTAGATTTTTGGATGGCAGCCATTCTGCCTGGTGTAAAGTGGCACCTCATTGTGGTTTTGATTTGCATTTCTCTGATAATGAGTGATGTTGAGCATCTTTTCATGTGTTTGTTAGCCATTTTTATGTCTTCTTTGGAGAAATGTCTGTTAAGTTCTTTGGCCCACTTTTTGATTGGGTCATTTATTTTTCTAGAATGGAGCTGCAGGAGTTGCTTGTATATTTTTGAGATTAATTGTTTGTCTGTTGCTTCATTGGCTATTATTCTGAAGGCTGCCTTTTCACCTTGCTTATAGTTTCCTTTGTTGTGCAGAAGCTTTTAATTTTAATTAGGTCCCATTTGTTTATTCGTGCTTTTATTTCCGATATTCTGGGAGGTAGGTCATAGAGGTTTTGGTTAGATCTTTGATCCATTTTGAGTTTATCTTTGTGTATGGTGTTGGAAAGTGTTCTAGTTTCATTCTTTTACAAGTGGCTGTCCAATTTTCCCAGCACCACTTGTTAAAGAGGTTGTCTTTTCTCAGGTAGGTTGATTCCTCCAGTTCCATTCTTCTTTCTCAAGATTGCTTTGGCTATACGAGGTTTTTTGTATTTCCATACAAACTGTGAAATTACTTGTTCTAATTCTCTGAAAAAGACCTCTGGTAGCTTGATAGAAATTGCATTGAAGCTGTAGATTGCTCTGGGTAGTATACTCATTTTCACTATATTGATTCTTCCAACCCATGAACACAGTATATTTCTCCATCTATTTGTGTCCACTTTGATTTCTTTCATCAGTGTTTTATAGTTTTCTATATATAAGTCTTTTGTTTCTTTAGGTAGAAATACTCCTAAGTATTTTATTCTATTTGTTTCGATGGTGAATGGAATTGTTTCCTTAATTTCTCTTTCTGTTTTCTCATTGTTAGTGTATAGGAATGCCAGGGATTTCTGTGTGTTCATTTTGTATCCTGAAACTTTACTATATTCACTGATTAGCTCTAGTAATTTTCTGGTAGAGTCTTTAGGGTTTTCTATGTAGAGGATCATGTCATCTGCAAACAGTCAGAATTTTACTTCTTCTTTTCCAGTCTGGATCCCTTTTGTTTCTTTATCTGCTCTGATTGCTGTGGCCAAGACTTCCAAAACTATGTTGAATAGTAGTGGTGAGAGTGGGCACCCTTGTCTTGTTCCTGACTTCAGGGGAAATGCTTTCAGTTTTTCACCATTGAGGATAATGTTTGCTGTGGGTTTGTCATATATAGCTTTTATTATGTTGAGGTATGTTCCTTCTATTCCTGCTTTTTGGAGGATTTTTATCATAAATGGGTGTTGAATTTTGTCAAAGGCTTTCTCTGCATCTATTGAGATAATCATGTGGTTTTTATTTTTCAGTTTGTTAATGTGGTGTATTACATTGATTGATTTGCGAATATTGAAGAATCCTTATATCCCTGGGATAAAGCCTACTTGATAATGATGTATGATCTTTTTAATGTAATTGAACTTTAGTATGGAACAATTTTCCTGAAGAATCACAAATATTGTCAGAGATACAATATTATATAGTTGAACACAGTATCAGATTGGGCATATTTTGGTTTTTATTCATGTCAAACTGGAAAGCCCAAAAGGTAGAATAATAAAGAGGACAGCAGAAATTGTAATATATGCATTTCATTTATCAGATATCTATTAGGACCAATCATGTACCAACACACCAAAGCTTTGATAGGACTAGGATTACAACAGCAGACAAGGTAAGTGTTATTCAGGTTCACAGGGTTTATTGTCTCCTATACTACTTCAAACAAGAAAAATAAAAGAGCCTGTTTATTTGAGAAAGTGTTCCTAGTTAGCTTTTGCAAATGAAGCCAGTAAAAAGGATTCCTTTAGTCAATAAGGTTAAGTAGCCATTTTATGGGATTGCATTCCCTGGGTGTTGATCAAGTTTTAGAATAGTGGAAATTAGGATTTAATTGTTCTGGGGTTAGGCAGGACATCAGAATTGTATAAAGCTTTCAGGTCATTCTAATGTGCAGCCAAAGTTGAGAACCATACTTTTGATGTATGTTTCATTGCTGAAACAAGTGAATGACTCCAGATGATAAGGCTGGAAGAGGAATAAAAACATGCTGTTTACATAGGGATAAGAGTAATGAACAATTCTCCAGTCTTTATGCGCCAGGAACATTTCTAAATGTTTAACATGTGTTAAGTCAGTTAATAGTCCCACCAGCCCTATAAGAAGTCATTTTCATTCTTCCCATTTGAGAGGGAACGGAGCCCCAATGGCCACACCCGGTAAGTAGCAGAACTTGACACAGTCTGGTTCTGGAGTTCCTGATCTTAACTGCTATGCAATATTTTCTCTAAATATTATGTAATAGTAATTTTACACTGAGAATTGTAAAAGGAGGGGAAACATATAATAATGGCAGAGTATCATTAAACCAGCTACCCTGGTGGCTCAGATGGTAAAGAATCTGCCTGCCATGCGGGAGACGCAATCCCTAGGTTGGGAAGATCCCTGGAGAAGGAAATGGCAACCCACTCCAGTATTCTTGCCTAGAGAATTCCATGGACAGAGAAGTCTGGCAGGATATACAGTCCATGGGACCACAAAGAGTTGGTCATGACTGAGCGGATAGAGATATAGATCATTAAACCAGTCAAATACCAATTGATGACTGGAAGCGGTTATAATGCAGCCATAAACACTTTTGAACTATATATTTTATATATTTATATAAATATACCAATAAATTCATATATATATTTAATATATGTATATTCCATGTTTATATTCTTAATTTATGGAAATCAGTTAACAAGTTTGTCTTGTTTACATGTACATTGTTACATAGTCCAGAAGTTTTTGTCTTTAGCAGTGGGCAGGGAGATATAAGCTGTGAAAATAGGTAATTTTTTTTCTGACTTTTCATTTTCTCCTGAAGGAAACTCAAGTGCTAAGGCTATTCCATGTAATCTAAAGAATGACTCTTACCTCATGGTAATGACCAGCTATAGGAATAAAACCTTAGGAGGAAGTAATCATCCCCCAGTGAGCAAGTGTAACAAATTGAACCTATTTTACAGGTGGAAATACCATAAAGAAAAGTATCATTGGAAGGATTACTGGCACACTGCATTTCTGTGCATGTCAAAGAAAAAAATTCCAATTTAACTCTTTAAAACATGTATCTCAGTCAACCTGCCATATGTATTTTTTTCTTACACTTTCTATCCCATTACAGAAATAATACCTACCGAATAATGCTATTCATTTCTAAATGGCTAGCTTTCAGCTACTTTGCCCAGCTTTTGTTGTTCACTCTTTTCCTTTGAAGGCTGAGAAAGCAAAGGAAATGTAGTTTTGGGGAGTGCAAGGTGCCCAGTGCTGTGGATATTTTGTCGTGAAGCTGGAGCTTTGGTGCTATAACCTGTCTTGGCTTGTTCCCTATGAATACAGTACAATACCTGTAGGGAATTCTGTTTGGTGTTCAATTAAGTGCTCTCTTAACTCCTGTTGTTAAAACCTACAAACTAGTGAGTGTAAAATTGAAGTTGAACAGTTCAGCTCTTTTTGACATTGAAACACTGCCTGAAAAATGGTGATGTAAAGCCCAAGTCAAATGTCACCCTTTAAAGCCCATGGAAAAACACAGAGTGGGACATTGAGGGGAAGGAGTACCTGTCTAACGCTTGGTCATTTCCTAATGACACGGTACACAATGTGAGGCGCGTACTGCTGCGCTCAGGCACGTTTATCAGCCAGTTTGTCGAACACAGATATTACATTGATTGGAACAGAAAGCTGCAAGGTTATTATTGCTAAAGCGTCAATGAAGGAAATGATTAAAGCATTAGGCATTTTAAGGTTTTAAAATGACTAGGCCATTGCCAGAAAACACTAGAGGAAATCGATATACTGTAACTGAAAGGAAATTGAATTGGTCTTTATTTTTTAATCCCTTCTAAATTTTCTCTAGATGGTCAGACCATGGAAGATAATGCATCTTGTTTTGCCATCAGCAGTGTGACTTTCTGTAAATCTCATGTGCTGCAGGGCCCCCTTTTATTATTTTTACTTAGAAAATGCTCAGCCAAATAGATAGTATGAAACTTTGTGTGCATTATCTTTGTTAGTCTCTGGCCTCATTGTTTAAAACAAAAACAATACAACCAGACAAAAACAACCTCTGAAGCAAAGTTAAGCTAAAAACATTTCAAACAACAAACCTGAGAAGTTGTTAGGTAAGTTAAGTCTCACACTTAAACCTGAGTGAAATTCTTCTAGATTTTATCTGACAATTTTCCTGTCCATCTTGCTCTGCTGCAAGGGCTATATGACCCACTGTAGAGACAAATTCAGCTTGGATCTATGTGAACCTAACCCATTTTTATGGCTTATTATTGGAAGGAGTTTTTATAATCAAACAGAATAGCTTGAAGTGAATCTCAGGGAGATGCTTGGATAGGAACAGAAATTAAGGAATCTCAACACTTGAGTTATCCTTCAAAAAGATATATAAAATCAGCATTTCCATTATAATGAAAGTAATAATGATACTTTCATCATTTGGTGGTTTTGAGAAATAAAGTAATCAATATATACAAAGGTCCTAGTGGCTCAGACAGTAAAGCATCTGCCTACAATGCAGGAGACCCAGGTTCAATCTTTGGGTCGGGAAAATCTCCTGGAGAAGGAAATGAGAATCCCATGGATGGACAAACCTGGTAGGCTACAGTCCATGGGTTGCAAAGAGTCGGACACGACTGAGAGAGTTCACTTTACAGATGATTTGTACATATTGTGCAGTTCGTGGGGCTTTCCTGGTGGCTCAGCAGTAAAGAATCCACCAGCAATGCAGGAGACGCAGGAAACATAGGTTCGATCCCTGAATCAGGAGGACCCCCTAGAGAAGAAAATGACAACCTTCTCCAGTATTCTTGCTGGGAAAATCCCATGGACAGAGGATCCGGCTAACAGTCCATAGGGTTGCAGAGAGTCAAACATGACTGAGTGACTGAGCATTCGTGCATGTGCACTATGTATATGTTATAATTATTTTTATAAAAATGATGATAATGGTGATAATTTGCCTTTTAAATTTTATCGCCAAAATATCAGTTAAGAGTTTGGGATGGTCATGTACACACTGCCATGTTTAAAATGGATAAGCAACAAGGACCTACTGTACAGCACACGGAACTCTGCTTAATGTTATGTGGCAGCCTAAGGAAAAGGCAACCACTCCAGTATTCTTGCCTGAAAGATCCCATGGGCAGAGATGCCTGGTGGGATACAGTCCATGGAGTTGCAAAGAGTTGCACACGACTGAATGGCTAAGAACACACACATACGAAAAGCCCCAGTACCATGGCTGACACATAGAAAGTATTACAAAAAATGTGTTTTTTAAAAAAGTTCTATTCAATGTAGAAATTAGTGTTAATTTCTTAAGAATTTCTTTGTTATAACTGTATTTATATGTGATATTCTTTATTTCTAGTTTTCCAGAGAGTCTGTATCCTGATTTTCTCCATGTCAAAATTCCATTTCTAGTTTTTGGTGACCACAGCTAACATTTAGCTAATATTAAGCATCAGAACAGGTGAATATGAAAGTATACCTGAGTTGTGTAAAAAAGATTAACAGTCCTAAAATCTAGACTGCTTTCATTAAGAACAGGAACAACTTTTCACCTTTCTAAGTGCTGTAATCCATAGACATGTAAGAAAGATGGCAAAAAAAGAAGAAAGAAAACAGAAAGGTGAAAGACCTTCATAAAGAGAATGAGAAAATTATATGTTCTGTAGTATATATGAGAGAATCTGGCCAAATGTTATAAAAAACTTCATATCAACTTATTGATCTGCCCATCATGCACACACTTGATATTAAAGATAAACCTCCAAGGAAGTACATTTATACACTCGGGTTAACCAATTATTAACAGTTGCTAAACCAGAGAGTCAGAGTCATGAAAAGAGTTGGGGGATGATAAAGGGAAAGCAGTTGTCTAGGGATGAAAAAAAAAAAAGCAATTCTCCAAAAGGCGGGATGGAGACCACTGGCAGAAATCAGTGTGAGTAAAAAAACAAAAACGTGACAGACAGAGAGATGAGAGAGAGAGAGAGAGAGAAGAAACATTATATGTGTGTGTGTATATATATATATATATATATGTATATATATATATATATATATGTATGTATATAGTACAAATAATGTTTAAGTCACTGCCAAGGTCAGAAGATAAGATATAGCCACCCCCTCTACTTCCTCCAAATGCAGTTTCATTATCAATATTTCAAACGCCCCAATACTAGAGTACTTTAGAATTTTTAAATCATTGACTGCATTTAGTTCTGTCTAAAGGAAGACACAATTAAGAAGAAGCTGAAAATTATATATTTTGTTTGTCCATAGCATTGTTGAAACAAACTGCTTATCAGGTTTTGTTGTTATTCCAGTAGTAAATATTTTGACTGGTTAATACACCAGAATGCTGTGTTCAAGTAGGCACTAACAAATGTAATTTATTTAGGCAAACTGACAATAAGTTCATCAAACTTAAAAAATAACCCCAAGGGAGGAAAAAAAAAAACCTGTGTTTACTTTGGCAGTTGAGATACACTAGTCATGAATAAGATGATGTCCTAGAAGCTATTTATTTACTTAGAATTATGTAATGTAATTGTAAAAGGTGGCTAAAGCATTGGAAATTTAGCATTTCACTTTGTTTTAGATCTTTGTCCACCAATATTATTTGGTCTATGAAATTAAATTCTTCTTGAAGAAGTAATTATAAAAAGTGCACAGCAATGAAAATAATTGAGGATTGACTGGTTGACCTCAGAAAATAACAAAAACTCAAATTTCATAAGGTTTTAAATTTGGCAAGAGGACTGCAATGTCTCTTATAATTCGACTTTCAACACATTTGGATTTGCTAATTGGATCTAAGTTCTAATTAGACTTTTATGTAACTAAAAATGACACATCATTGTACGAATTTAATGTGCTTTTACAATTGAAACCAACAATTAGCAGCTTTTTCCAAATTATTTTAATACGAAAAAAGCTGGCTTTCTGCTTACATGTGACAACCCCGTCTCTTAAGATACATTGTGTACATTTTAGTTTTCTTAATTAAGTACCTTTTGAGGAGCTTAAAAAGAAACATGAGTTTTAATAGGAAGCACCTGAATTGTTTGTTTGTGAGGAAGACTTGCCAGTATATTGATGACTTCAGAAGTTTCAAACAAAATGCAATACAAGGAAATGATGCAGTCTTTAATAGGAAGCAGAGGAATAACCAGGTGCCCCTACAAACCATTCAGTTGATCAAAGCAGTCTCTGAATATGACTAAAGGTCTGGTACATTTTTCAAGCATGCAAATATGGAATACGTTCCCAAATGGGAGGGCTCGTGGGGCTGGCATCAGGATTAATGGCATGGCACAGCTTCCCAAGATGTGTGTTGCCACAGTCTCTGCAGCTTTGCTTCTTGAGCAGTTATCTGCTGATTCAAATCACAGCATCTCTCTTTCCTCCTTATTTTTGAATTGACAGCCATCCATTTTTATCCCGTTGGAATTTATAGGCAGTAATTTAAAACTGGTAGCCCTCAGATTTGGATGTTACAAGAGATAACAACTACGTGAGAATATAAAATTACACCAGTACTTTGGAGAGCAAAGAGCAGTAAATCTTTGAAAGACTTTAAGGGAAAGACTGCTGCCAAAATCTCCCATGTAGATTGATAGCACTGACCAAAAAAGGCAAATTACATTGTTTTATATACTGTGGATATTTGAAAACAACAAAACCTTATACATGTTTATTTTCCTCAAATAAAAACCGTAACCCCTCTAACCACATTAAAAACCAGTTTTTTCCCCAATAAAAGCAATGTAAGATCTAATTAAAACCATTTAAACTGTAAGAAAATCTAACTTGTGCAGTAATTGATGTATTAGAACAGGCATTATGCTAGAATTATATGTGCTATTATTTTTCTAATTAGTGTATTACTGAGACTGAATTATTGGTGTACTTATAACTCCTCATTAAGTCAAATGTCTTCAGTGAGTCCCCTAAAGCCCGCTGCATCCTGTCATATGCCATGTGCTATTTAAAAGCAGGAAATAGCATTTTTGATTGCTTCATTTGCTATTAAAAAGGAAAAACTGCACAGGACACTTTCTGTTATCAGGTATTCCGAGATTTATCATGCAGTTCTCTGAAAGGTCTATTATAGGTGATTGGACTGTTCCTCAGGCAGAAAAGTGACCAGACTATTTTATCTTTCAGCTTGGGTGTTGGAATCCTGTCACAGGGCTGAATGGGTCCCTGACTGACAAGAAACTGGAGAATAACATGCGCGGAGTGGTTCTACGCGTGGTGACTGTTCTGGTAAGTCTGATCTCAGCCTTGTGGTTTTGGCTCCTAGGAGGCTATTTGATCCCTCATTTCTTTATGTTTTATTAACTGATGTCACAATATTAAAAGAGCTTTTAACAAATCCTAACTATGCATTGTATGGTACTTGTAATATTCATATTTTCCAGCCTTCAATTTATGTGTGTCAGAATCAGGCTTTTACATACTTTGCCATTAATTACAGTACTAATTTCATAACCTTCTTAGATAGCTTGACCAGATTTCTATCCTTCTGTAGTTTTCTACACATGATAAGATGGAGTTCTCTCTCAGGCATCCTCTCACTGAAATCTGATGGTCTATGTAAATGAAGATAACCATGCCAAACAAGGGTGGATTTGATCAAACACAGTACATTCAATATCACTGAAACATTAGCAGAATAAGACAATACTTTCTTGGGAAGGGCCTACTTCAAAGTGAAGCTCATCCTATTGTTTAGTAATTATTTATCCAGTATCAACTGTATTTAAGCTCAGTACTAATCCCTGGAGACATTAATAATTAAAATGGACAGATATGATTCTATTGTTTTGAGTTTAGCATCCAGTGATTCTGTGGCTATTACATGGGATTATACATGTGAAAAATTTATTATAATTGTATTTGGTAGAAAAAACAATAAATGGTAACTGTTATAATTACTCTAATACTATTATTTTCTCATATAATATATAAATAAAATGTTAACAGAAATAGTCTTCAATAGCAAAATGCTCAAATTGGTGCTATTTAAATAGCCGTAAAGGATGAAGACATGCATTCTCCCTGCCTATCTCAATGTGTTTAACCTCATGCTACTTTATAATACATTTCAAAACCAAATAATCCATAGTTATTAACTTCAATTTTCTTCAGAAAAGCCCACTTGTTTTTAAATTTGAACAATTCTTTCTCATAGGCTAAAAAAATTACAGAATTAGTAAACACGAGAAGCGGTCTTTTTTGATGTTTTGATGCTAATTGAATGTTTATTGGGATTTACAACAGCAATGACTGCCCTTTGTACATTGTTTAATACAAATTAAGCAGACTCAGCATAATTTCATTGTCTATAAGAAGGATCAGTGATACTCTCTATAAAAAGAAATTCAGACAATGAGTCTATCTTCCCTGTTGGTGCCTATAATTTATTTTTAGCTGTTGTTTTAACAAGATTTCCATTGTTTGGCAAATAATTATATTATGAATACTTGAAAAGTTAATTGTGCATGTGCTTCTGTACATACTCAAAAGTGTAGATATGCATTTTCACTTACGTGCTAGTATTTTTTTAAAAAAGGTATTTAAAGTATAATAAACTAAAATAGTCTCTTCTCTAGTGATTAACATGGAAACTCAGGTGAAAACCACAATAAAAGAAAATGTATGTGCTTTGCTTTTGCCTTTGACATACATATTTTTAGGCAAGCTAGCCTCGTTTAGTCATTAAATATGTATCTAGTACTTACTGTATGATAGAGTTAGCTGGTAATTGGTATAAGATGAATAACACATATACTTATGTGCATATTTATATCTCAAGTTATACATACACTCTTGCTGAGAGGTACATATGTAATGAAACAGCTGAGATTTATTCAATACTAACTATATGCAGATACTCTACTGAGTTGTTTTCATGTATGATCTTACTCAGTCCTCATAAATAAATAGTATTATGATCCCAAGAATTTGGTTGAAGAAACTGAGACATACAGAGGTTAAAAAAAATGTGGACGATTATACAGATAGTGAGTAGCAGAGAGAATTGAGATTCAAATCCAAAAAGTCAGAGTCTAGATCTGTTAACTTCCTCCTCCTTAAGGTTATATTTACTCCCTCTATTCCTACTGTGATAAATGTGAGAATTGAAGTAGCTATAGGATTTTCTTGAGAGGTAGAAATGCTTAACTCTGAATAAGATGAAAGTGAGTTTTACTGGGAAAGCTTCATAGAGCCAATTATTTTCAATTCATTTCTAGGCCAAGAAAAATGATTGCTGTTTTGTGCATGAAATGGTATTGCCTCACACAGTGTTAATAGCCGCATGCCCTGCTCTCACCTTTGTGACTTATAATGATCCGTTTTCTTCAAGCTTAGCCCTGCACTGACCCTGAATGTGCTTAGTGGGAGGAGATATGGAAAGTCTGTTTCCCCAAAGTCTTCTCTGGTACAATATGGACTTATGAGTTGGGTGCCCAGTTGAGCAAAAGGTTGTTACACTTATTAAACTCCCTCAGTATACAGCCATTATACTTAATACTTTTTCAGGCTTTCTGGCTCTTCCTATAATTCCTATTTGAATGGAAATCAGCCATAACTTTCTTATTTATTTCCTACAAGACCCTTTCCAGGTGTAGCTCCTACTTACATGACCTTGCAAGCTTCTTCCACCCGACACTGAGAATCACTCTTCCCCAAGTCCATGCAGCAACTTTAAAATCATGATGTTGACTAAACCTGAAACTCAGAATTCTGTATTGGACTTGATTTAGTCACCTAAATAATAACCCCTTGTATTCCAAGTATTTACCACTAGCCACTTCCAGAGAGAGAAAGAGGAGGGAGGGATCATGTGTAAAGGCTAGAAGAGAAGGTCTCTTAGCCTTTATTCCATTCTAACAGTAATCTAGTCCCAGTTATACACAAACACACACACACACACACACACACACACACACACACACACACACGCACAAACACCTACACACCACAGATTCCTTACTTCTTAGGAAAGTAATGTTATCAATGACACACAGGTTAATAAAATTGATTTTTCTTACTTAGGTTTTGGAACTCCCATTCCCATCACTACTAAAGATACTTCATACACTTGAAGAAAATAATCTAATATATATTTTAAACTAAATAATTCAATACTATATTGTTTATGATGCCAGGGGCAAGTGAATGGGACTCAAGTGGTTAAGTAAAGAGAATTAAATGAAGGGATTATTAACAAATAATGTAAAGTAAGTTAAATAAATAAACAAGGGTGTTGAAGTGCCAGGGCCTGATGTGCAGCAACCCTAATGACTGATGTGATGTGGGAGAGAATCTGGCAAAGCTAGAGCCATGGAAGTGAAACTGCATCTTAAAAGTGGTGAGCTTGGCTATGGGAAGAAGTTGAAGGAGAATCACTCAAATCACATTCAGACAGCAAAGAAATGGAGAGGTGGGTGCTCCAAAGTCACTCTTCCTATCTTTCCATCTACTTCCATCATTTCCAATTGTAAATCCAACCAGAAGTCAGAGAGCAAGGGAGCCCAAGTAATGAAGACCATGAAGGTCTTCTTCCTAGGTCACAGTGCAGGGCCGTGAGGGACTCGGGGACAAACAAGGAAAATCCATCTTCAACATCTATTGTTTGATCTGACCTGTTAAGAATTTTATGTGTGTTAACTAATTGAATTCTTATAAAAACTCTACAAGATATGTGCAATTACATTAAAGGATGAAAACAGAGCTCCAAAGAATTAACTAACTTTCCATGTCCATAAAACTAACAAGAGCCAGAGATGAGTTTCAAACCCAAAGATCCTGATCCCAGTGGCTATGTTGTTAGCCTCTCTGACATTCTGTTTTTGGAATCAGAATGAATTCATGTTAGGTTTGAGTTAAATGTAACTATTAAGATTACAGATTTTATTTGTAAAATTAAAAAATTTTTTCAATGGCATCACATAAGGATAACTTTATTTTCAGCCATCACCAAAGCCATATAAGTTTCTTAGAAATGGAAGAGAAGAAAGAATGTGAATAAAACTCCCTCTGCCAAACTCTGATTCCATATTTGGTCCAGTGATCCCTACTGCTTACCAAGCGGACCATCTTAAAATGAGGCATTTATTAGGATTATTTTTTTCCTTTTCACTTCATAAGTTGTACAACTATGGATAGCCATAAGTGACCAATTATGCCATTCAGTTTTTTCATGGTTATTCACAAAAGTTATTGGAAACATCACTGAGTTGTAAGTATCATCATGATAATTATGAATCCTTATGAAAATAAAATGGAAAGAAGTTGGTGACAAATGGAAGATTTAAGAAGCTATCCTGTAAGAAAAAGTACTAGATATATGGAAAACATAAACTGGCATTTAGAAGGAGATCACTGATTAATAACTCTTATTTTCTTGATTTAGTTTTCTTAAAACAGACACATGGCATCTTTAATCTCTAATTTATGAAACTCATAAATTTATTTGAGAAGTATCTATTGAGGGCCCTCTTCTAGTTGCTTACGGTACATGCAAAACAGATAAAGATATTAACTTTGGGGAGTTTCATTCTAGCAGGACACCCAAAGCTCTAAGAATATTTTTGAAAAAATACAATGCTTTTTTCTGCATTGAATATATAATGCAATATTATCTTGCATAAAACTAGCATAAACATAATTGTATAACTTTATGTAAATATGATTGAAAGTTTGTGTTAGAGCTATGGTGGTGCTTTTTCTGTATTTTTTAAATTCAAAAACATAGTTTTTCATATTTTACTATCTTTGAATCAGGATGTATCTTTCAACTGATGTCTTGCAATTAGAATTGGTAGTGCTTTTTGTCTTTATTAGTGGTAGATGAAACAATTGTGCATCTTACAACTGAAAACGTTTTAGACTAAATAATATGTGGATGGTATTTTTACAAAATTAATTATGTTAATGGATATTCCTGGAAACTTAAATTTAACAAAACTGGGCATCAAGCCATGGTAAAGAGACAGACTAAATAAAGAGTACTTCCTAAAGGAAAGAAATAATGGTAGGAAATGAAGCCAATTTTAAAAATAGGAGAACAGCAGTAAAAAATATTACTAACTGAACTAAAGCTATCACTAGATACATAGAAAGATAAACATAGAAAATAGACCAAAGCTGTTTATATTAAAACAACATCACAGAAAGCAAAGTCTAAACTCTGTTGAAACAGGTAAATTTTCCCAAGCAATTACAATGAGGAGGGTATAGCAGATAACTACCTACTGAACTATCATATTAAGAGAATTTTCCTTTTCCTAAAATATTTTATTACAAGTCTAACTTCTTGGGAATTATTTAAACAGGCCTTATTTGCTCTAAAAATGGAAATGTTATCTGAGATCAGAAAAAGGTAAAACAGTATTATATAGTACACCCCAAACTGTTAGCTTTGACTCAATAACTATCACTGAGCATTTATTGTAAGCTAAGCACTGTGCTAATCCCAGGGAGGCAAAGAAAAAAACATATATATATATACAGTTCCTATAAAAAAAAATATATATATATATATACAGTTCCTACTCTTGAGGAGTTCCACAGGAACCATTTTATCAACATTAGTAAGTTGTCTATCAGAAACTAGGATCTGTTTGTGAAGGAATTAAATACATTTAGCAGGTCCTGGGAAGGAATGATGGTGGGGGAGGGTGCACACAAGGAACATCACAGTCTTTTATGATCTGATCTCAGCGGTGACATACAGGACCAGCTTTGTGGGGTTACAGAACAATTTGACTCCTCGTTTACTGTGTTCTTTCACTCAGAACTCTTTGTAACTCTATATTTTGTAATAATTTCATTAGTGTTAGACTCCTCCTCTAAACTACATACCAGTAAAACACAAGTTGTTTTTCATGTACATTGTCAGGTATATATAAGCAGGTCAATAAATATTTGTTGAATGAACAATTTAAAATATTCTGATGCCTGTGGGTGTGTATGTGGGGTTGGGGGAGAAAGGAAAGAGGGAAGGAAGGAAGAAAAAAGGGAAAAAGAAAAGAAATTAAGAACTCTATATGTAATTACAAAAATAGGAACTGGAATGGACACAAGACTATGCCTGAATAAGTAGTCTTAGAACTCCTCATTCTTTAAGTTTTACTTACTAAGACTAAATTTCCAAAAGAAATGACAAAGGATTATGTCATTGTTAAATCTTTTGACATAGTTGTTACTGGGAAATTACATACATGTTTTTAAGTTAAAGAAGTAGAAAATTTTAATTCTAGATGTCAGGCGAGTGTAGATGTCAGGCGAGGGTATGTTCCTTGGCCCTTGTCTCCTCACAACAAAGATTTGGAGTGACGGACATTGAAGCCCTAGGCAGGCCACAGCTCTCAGGTCTGGACAGACCGTGTTATAGCTCTTAAATAAATTAGTGTTACAGCTCAGTGTTACGGCTCTATTTTATTTAGAAGATGATAGCCAGAGAATTCATCCCTGAAGAGTGAGGGCATGCCGATCCAAGGCCGTGAAGAGAAGAACACCGCAGTGCGTGGGAAAGAAAGGGAGAGTCCATCTTCGAGGCGCAGGAGAGAGAGAGAGAGCACTTTGGCTCCTATTTTATATGTTTATTTCTGCCCCCTGGGCCTGTCCTATGTAAATTGGGCTTAGACAGGAGTGCTGTTCTACCTGCAGTTCTCATTCAGGTCCTCGGATCTTCCTTGTTCTATTTCCGCGGGCTTTTCCCTTCCTTGTCTTCTAGCCACCGCCATTTTGGACTCCTGTTTCCTATTCTAACTACCTAACAAAAACATCAAGAATCATTCATTTACATTATTAAATAGCAAGTTTACATTCTGTGAGAAGTTACAGATCACAAAATCATTTCATATTATCTTGGTCTTAGAGGCGCTCAGTGCTTGTCTTTTGTTCCACAATATTTTTGCTATCGTGTGGAATAACACTTCATATCTAGTGAACCCGTGAAGTATGTCAGTGTAAGGATGAATCAGTGTACTTAGCGTCTTCTCCATGTACCTTTTAACAAAAGAGTAAATAATATGCAATATGATTTCCTTGTTGGAAGTACTTCAACATATTTCATTGTTTTTCTGCACCTGTTCTTCTCTTGGCAACACGCTCATACTAAAAGCCACTGGGCATAGCCTGCAGAGTACCAGGTTTATAGTCAAAAGATATCTGTTCAGGTTCTACCTCTTCTAATAAATCATTGAATTTATGGAATTCAGGAAGCTATTCTGAACCTCAATTTTTCTGTCTGTAAAAAAGGAATAAAAACTGACCCCACAGGATTTTTATGACTGTAAATACCTTAAACTATCTTAAAGCAGTTAGTAAAGGGCCGAGTATTTCTAAATATAAGATGCTATTATCTCTGCAGTGGAACAGTGATGTGTAAATTAGCTGAAGAAAAGAAAAAAAAATGAGCATGAGTGATCATGAAGGCTAATTAATCAGTGTCATCAATCTTTAGATTTTGATGGGAAATTATTTAAAGGACCCTAAATTAGACAAAGAAAACATAAACTGCAGAACCCTGACTTTTAATTCCATTTACTGTTACTTTCCTTTGAAAATCTGCTAATGAGAACAACCACAACTCTCCTCCTAGTGAAGATGGTGCTGCCTAGAGACAAAATAACACAAATATCTGATATTTTTAAAATCCAAATAATAAACTGTACAAATTTATAAAAGTCTGGTATGTCAAGTGTATTGTCTTAGGAATCATGTTTGGTTTTAGGCTAGCTTTAAATAGATTCTACATATTAATATATAACTAAGAAAATACACTAAGAACAGCCCTGAAATGTCATTTTGCTTAGTTTTTTGTCAAGGACATTGTCCAAATTTGTGTTTTAAATACCGACTGAGGTTTAAGCTTTCCTGAGTCTCAGCCTTTGAGTCACCTGAACCTAGAGGCAAATTTAGGAGCTGGAAGAGTGAACTTGAAAAAAGGCTCTCCTGGGTAGGCATTGGGGCACAGATAAGGGAAGGAAATTTGATGGCCTTCTCTTCGTGGGCCCATAGCAGTGTCTGAAGAGGGCTCCTTTCAAGCGTTAATAAAGTTTGGTTCAAAGCTCCAGGCAAAAATGACAACTCTGGCTGAGGACATTTCCTATGGATACTGTCTTAAATAAATTAAGCTAAAACTCTCAGTAAAACTTGGTAAGTGCCATGTAATAACTACTACGCTGAAAGTACAATAAGCATTGTGGTTAAGAACACTGTCCTTGTAGGAATTCCACTTCTGAGGTGCCAGGCTGAGAAGTTTCATAGGCCCACTCCTCACCAAAGTAAGCACCCCAAAAAGCTAACTGACTGACTAACCAAATAAGTAAGTAAATAAATAGAAGCCATTTAAAATCTCTGTAAATTTCCTAAGGGCATACAAAAAATGAAGTAACACTTAAGAAAATCTACAGAAATTCAGTAAAAACAACAGGAGTCAACCTCATCCTTCTCTTTCCCCTTCCACCTCACTCTCTGCCTTGCTCAGCTTGATGGAAGCTCTACTCCAAGCCAATTTGGCCAAAAAGACAGGGCTCCATATCCCTTAAAAGTTTCCAATTAAGGGTTATCTCTCCTGGAGGCTGCTAGCATTTTCCATACAATCTAAATGTAATTTGAAAAGGTTAAGTCTTAAGGCCATACCTCCCTGAATGCACCCAATCTTATCTGAAAGGTTAAATTCCTGGTGACCGTGACCAAGAATTTGTGGGCTCCCTTCCTCCACCTAACTGTGACACATAGGATGCAGTCCTAACGCCAGGTATAGCAGACTTAGAATAGTGGGACTTTGATTTCCATCACTCTGCCTTGTTATAAGGCAGGGGTTCCATGCCAACTGAGGTAAGTGGAGAAGGCCAGAGGCTGCCACCCAACTCAGTACCCAGAGTTGTAGCAAAGACCTTGTCCAGGGGAGAGGAAGTCCATAACAAAAGAGAATGCTGAAGCATTTTCCAATTATTTGAAACGGGGCATGGGGAATTTCAAGTCTATGGCGCCTCTTAATTAAAAACAATAAGCTGAATCATAAGCCAGCTAGTTCACCAGGGAAAGCCAGAAAGAAAGATAGCTAAGAATCTCCCTCCTGAGGTCAGAATAAATTTTAAAACCTGACTTCAAATATGACCCCTATCAAAATTTAGTTCCTTCAAACTACTGAGCAAATCCAAGGAATTGCTGAAAACAGTAAGGCAGTCAACCAGTAATCAGTGAAGTTTATCGTTTAATGACTTTAATGACTATGATACATTTGAATACAGACACAAGCATGCTCAACAAAATGCTGGAAAACTGAATCCGACAATATATAAAAAGGATTATAAACCATACACAAGTGAAGTTAATCCCAGGAATACAGGTTGGCTCAGTTTATGGAAATTAATGTCATATACCATATTAATAAAGGGATAAGCCCACATGATCATCTCAGCATATGTAAGAAAGCTATTTATTAAATTCTAGCTACCTTTTCCAATTTAAAAGAAAAAGTCGGCAATCCTGTAATAAAAGAGAAGGAATTCTCTGAACTAATCAAGAGTATATATAAACCCACAGTAAAATAATTTTAATGGTGAAATGCTGAAAACCCCCTAAATCCCTAAAGTTCTCGCTAATTCTGTTCAACATTGTGCTGGAGGTTCTAGCCACCCCAGTTAGGCAAGGAAACTAAGTAAAAGGAATGAAATTAGAAAGGAAAAAGTAAAACTTTCTCTATTTACAGATGACATGGTCTTGCATATAGAAAAATCCTAAAGAGTAAACACACACATACCCAATTAGAGTTAAAAAAAGGCTTCAGCTGCTCTGAGGTGTAAACACTTTACAAAGTTCAATTGTATTTTTGTGCACTAGCGAAGAAGATTACAAAAAAGAAATTAATAAAGTTATTTTCATTTAAATATATCAAGAAGAATAAAATATTTAAGAATATACAGAACAGCTATAATATTTGTATACTAAATGATATAAAACATTCTTTGAAAGAAATTAAAGCATCCTAAAGATATGGAGACATAGCATATAGTCATGGTTTGGAAAACTCAATATTGTAAAGATGGCAATATTCTCCAAATAAAGCTACAGATTCAGTGAAATCTCTATCAAAATTCTAGTTATCTTTTTTTTTTCCTTTTTGCCATAACTGACCAGCAGATCCTAAAATTCACATGGAACTGCAAAAGAATCAGAATAGGGAGAAAACAAACAAAAAACCCACAAAATTTTGAAAAAAGAACAGTAGGAAGACTCACACTTTTCAGTTTCAAAACTTACCAAAAAGCTACAGTAATCAAACTAGTTCAAGGATAGACATGTAGATCATTAGAAGAGGAGTGTCCAGAATTAATCCATATATCTATGGTTAATTGATTTTTCAACAAGGTTGTCAAGATCATTCAATGGAGGAAAGAATAGTAGTCTTTTCAACCATATACCCACATACAAAAGGTGCAAAAGAATAAACCAAGATCCTTGCCTAAAATAGCATACAAAAATCAACTCAAAATATATCATCAATTTAAATGTATATGTTGAAACTATAAAATTCTTAGAAGAAAACATTAGATGTAAATCTTTGTGACTTTATTTTAGCAGTAGATTCTTAAACATAACACTCAAAGCATAAATAATCAAAAAATAGATGAATTAGATTTCACTAACATTAAAAATGTCTGTCTCAAAGGAAAGAATGCAAAAAAATGAGAAGACAACCTACAGCATGGTATAAGATATTTGCAGATCATGTGTCTGACAAGGGACTTGTATTTAGTACATAAAAAGAATAAAGTTTTAAGAATGACAACATGAAAAAAATAAACCAATTAAAAATGGGCAAAGGATCTGGGTGGTTTTTCATAGAAGGTATAAAAATAATCAATAAGCATATAAAAAAGATTCTCAACACCATTTTTCATCATATATGTGCAAATGAAAATCACAATGTACTACCACTTTACACTGTGCACTATTTACATGTGTGCATACAGGCTTAGTCTCTCAGTCGTGTCTGACTCTTCTGTGATCCATGGACTGTAGCCCACCAGACTCTCTGTCCATGGGATTTCCCAGTCAAGAATACTGGAGTGGGTTGCAATTCTCTTTTCCAGGAGATCTTCTTGACCCAGGGATTGAACCCAGGTGTGCTTTACTGCAGGCAGATTCTTTACTATCTGAGCCCCTAGGGAAGTCCTTACACCCACTAGAATGGCTGTAAATCAAAAGGACATATTAAAAACAAGTGTAGCAGAGTTGTGGAGAAATGAAACATTTGTATGTTACTGGTGGGAATGTGAAATATTGCAACTGCTTCAGAAAATAGTCTAGCAGTTTGTTAAATGATTAAACACAAACTTAGTGTATGATTCAGAAATTCTACTCTAGGTATGTTCCTGGAGAAATGAAAATGTGTGTCCACACAAAAACATGTACACAAATGTTTCATAGCAGCTTTATTTACAATAACAAAAAATGAAGACAACCAAAGTGTATATCAATTGATGAATGGAAGAAGAGTGGTATACCCATAAAATGAAACATTATGGCAATAAAATGTAATGAAGCACTGATAACATGGTACTTGGATGAACCTTGAAAATAAGCTAATTAAGAGCCACTCACAGTAGATCACATATTATATGACTCCATTTATATGGAACAGAAAGTAGATTAGTACCTAGGACTGGGAGAGATTACGGGATTGAGAAATGATGGCTAATAGAAACTGGATTTCCTTATGGAGTAATATTCTAAAACTGAATTTCTTTACAGAATAATATTTTAAAACTACTAGTAGACTTGATAGTAGCACAAGTCTGTGAATATAGTAAAGCTGTTGAATTGTACACTTTGAATGGGTAAATTATATGGTATGTGAGTTATATTTCAATGAAGCTATTAAAAAAAAACAGACTCCAGAACCAGATTGTATTTAAATTTCCAGGTCTCCTATATGTGAATTTAGGCCATGTATTTAAACTTTTTATGATCCTATTTTTTTTTTCTTTCTAAGATGTTTTACTTTTTTTGAAGAAACTTTTTATTTTGGTGAGGGGTATAGCTGATGAACAACACTGTGATAGTTTCAGGTGAACAGCGAAGGGACTCAGCCATACACAAACATGCATCCATTCTCCCCCAAACTCCCCTCCTATCTAGTGTTAGTCGCTTAGTCGTACCTGACACTTTGCGACCTGTGGACTGCAGCCCACCAGGTTCCTCTCTCCAGGGGATTTTCCAGGCAAGGATACTGGAGTGTTTTGCCATTTCCTTAGGCTGCCACATAACATTAAGCAGAGTTCCATGTGCTGTACAGTAGGTCCTTGTTGGTTATCCATTTTAAATATAGCAGTGTGTACATGACCATCCCAATCTCTTTATGATTCTATTTCATCTTTAAAATGCAGGTAACAGTATCTATGTCAAGAAAACAGTATCTATGTTAAGAAAATTAAAGGAACTAATATATGCAAAAAACAAAGGACTTCTTCAAATAGTGCCTGGCATGTAGGAAGTGCTTTATTTAGGTACTAGTTCTTATTATGCACAGGGTGTTAAAGAGAACATAAAAGAAGTATCCATCGCATGGATAGGGAAGTGGAAAAGGCTTAAAGAATGACACAAATTAGTTCTGAAGCATAGGCAGGGACTAACACGGTATAGTTAAAAGGGAAGGAATATTAAACATCATAAAGAATATACACAAAAGTATGCAGATATCAAGAATTTAAATTACTCTATAAGTAAGCTACAGTATCACCTGAAGCAAATGAAATTGAAATGCAGACAATTCCAGCAGCCTGTGTGTTAGGTATTCTTATTTTTTAAGAGCTCCTTTAGAGACGATTTAATTAGAAATCTTCTATGAGAATAAGGTTAGCATTATATAATTCAGATAATATTTGTTAGCAAGTTAAAAATACCATCGTTGAAATCCTAATCTAGCTGGAAGTTTAGGTAAAATGGATCTCATTTTTATTATTGAAGCAGTATAATCAGTAGACATAGCTATTTATGGCATACATATTTTGTTGTCTCTTCTGCTGCTTGTACCCAACTCATGTGAGAGAAAAGGGGAGAATGCAATTTTTATAAACAGAAACTTGAGGAAGACTGGCTGAGGCAAGCAAGGTAATTCACAGCAACACTGAAATATGTATTCACTTCAATGCTGAGTGAATAAAATTATCATGAGAATTGACACATGACAACGACATGACAATTTCTTATTTTTTCTCATCACACCAATTCTTAAGATGAGAGCTGTCATGAAAACGTGCAAGGGTCACCACAGCACTGAGATACCCATGCGTGACCCAGCTTTTCTTCCTTTTGGAAGATGAAACCTGAATTCTTAGAATACACACTGAATAGATATTTCAGAGATACGTTATGTAATTCACTTTTGAAAAATAGATTTACTACTTGTCTCTAGAAGTTTAGAAAGGGATTGACATAGTCATTTGAAAATTCAAAGATGTAGAAACAGTAGGTCTATATGATTTATATAACTTCTATACTATTTTAACCAACATCATATGAACTATATTATACTTTACTTTCAGAATTATATATAGCACTGTATCTAAAAGAAATCCAGATGTTAAGGTGACCTTGAAGTTTTAAGTTACTTTTTGCTAATGGAGTAGCTTTGGCATAGTTACAAAAAACACAAAACCAGTTCTATATATAATTCCTAAAAAACAACTAGAAGTAAAAATATGAAAACTAGAGAAATGCTTCTGACATAGATTTTACTTTCTAGAGTCGCAAAGGAGTATATTAATGAATTTAGAACTGTTAAAAGATTACAGATAGTGTTACCAGCCAGCATTTAGGGCACACTTATTATTCTCTGTTATTTTAATCTCCATGGAGCCCCGAAGATTATTATTTGCATTTTGTTGATATGGCTGAGACTTAGATCTAGTTAAATAGCTTCAAGTTATATTTGGGGCAAAAATGAGCATTGAATCCTTGTTTGTCTGGCTTCCCACCAGCCATGGGGAACATGTTGGGAAAGAGAGAACTGTCTGAGGAGAATACTTACAGAAATTTGCTTAGGGGTCCTTTTGAGTCTTGGCTGAGTAATAGGTCATACAACATACAGAGAAATTCTGCAGTGCTGGACAAAGAATGACAAAAAGCATATCAATTCCCAATTTTTTTTAACTAAAAAGATAAACTTTTATTTGACAACCATGCTATAATTCATTTTCTAAGAAGATATGTACTGGACACAGTTTAAAATATTAGAGACTTTTGAGACAAGTTTCTAGTACTGGGAAGATCTTATTGAACGAAGACTTTTTTTTAAAAGGATATATGAAAAGCATGTATTTACCTTTTAATTATGTAGTAATAAATATTTAGGTGTACAAATATATAAAGTGGGATACTCCCACACATCTTGCTATGTCATTGTTCTAACTGTTGCCTTGATCTCTCAAAAGGTTCAGCTTTTCATTAGGGAGATGCATATTAATTGTCACTTCTAAGCTCCCACAGCATGTTGATGTTATTGCTGTTTTACAGTGACATAAATTGATGCTGGGCAAACAGATGCCAAAAAAAACAAAACAAAAGTCACAGGAAGTTGTCCTTTCTTACATCTTAGAAATCTTCCCAACTAGAAGGGAAAGCTAGTGTTCTGAATTAAAGTGCAATCAGTAGATTTCAGTTTACAAAGGAAATATATTTTGAGAAAACCTTGTCTGCTTTCCCAGTCCCTCGCCAAGAGCCAAGGCCTCAAATGGGCAGCCTTATCAATGAGGAAGATAGGCCTCAGGCGTGATTTGGTGTTTTTCAAAATCACAGTAACAGGTTTTGACCAACGGGGAACCATTGATCAAGTCACTATCCATTTCATTAAACAGGACTCTGGGGTGGTCTGAAATGAGAAAAGTTACCTCCAAAAAGTACCCAGCATGGGAATAGCTTACTCATCTGTCAGCTTCTAGAACACAAATAGCTGTTAAAAGTCAGCTCCCTCTGGGAGGTGGGAGGCAGTCAAGGAGAGAACCACCATATTGCATCGAGGCCCCAGAAATGGAAAAGTTGGTCAAGGAAAGGAAGGCAAATGCCTACTCTTCCAGAATACACCCCTTGGGTTTTTTAATGATCAGATGAAATACAAAGAGGTTCGGATTTTAAGGTATCTCTTCACAGCATCTCCATGTAAACTGTGTACTAATTATTTTAACCTGGAAACCAGAAAACCGTCATACTGAAAAGCGAATTTGTGGTACTTGTATGTTTTAAAATTTTGAGCAAAAATTTCAGGTTCTCTATGTGATGGGAGATAGCACGAGGATATACACTTTACATATTTTAGATTTTGGGGGGTAGGTTTGAAGGTGTTTCTTTTTTCCTTTTCTCTTTTTTATTTTTAACCATCACTAATGGCATGAAATGGGAAAATGAAATGTTCAAACTAATTTTTCCCATTGATTTTTATGTAGACTAATGTACTCTGCAGTTCAATTAAAAATAACAAGCTGTTGTGTTGTTCTGAGCCAAATATAACCTCTAAGACCATGGTCAATAAAGAGCTCAAGAAAATAAAGTATTGAGGCTGAATGGTCTGAAGTCTACTGGGAAATAAAGAAGCAACTGATTAGCATTAGAAAGCAAAGTCTTTTAATGTTTTAAAAGTCAAGGAGAATAAAAAAGTGATCACTAATCAAGAACAAAGACTTTGAAAAATATCTCTCACGTTTGTTTAATGAGTCCTTTCAAAAGTTAAGAATGACCTTTGGTCTTCAGCCCCAAAACTAAGATGATTTTCTATACATGCAATGTTACATTTGGGATTACTCCTGGAGTATCTGCTGAGGAATGTAAAAATAAAAGGATCAATGCTCAATGTTTTGTCACTCTAAGTAATATTATGTCCATCCAATGAAGTATGTCATGGGGGTAAGTATTATGACTAGTTTTATGCTAAACATTCCATTCTATTATGCGATAAAAAATAATGATGGGAAAAAAGTTGCATACATCTTTACATGTTTCCATAAATTATGAATGAAGCCAAAGTAGCTCAGTTGTGTCCGTCTTTGCAACCCCATGGCTAGTCCATGGAATTCTCCAGGCCAGAATACTGAAGTGGGTAGCCTTTCTCTTCGCCAAGGGATCTTCCCAAACCAGGGATTGAACCCAGGTCTCCCACATTGCAGGCAAATTCTTTACCAGTTGAGCCACAAGGGAAGCCCAAGAATATTGGAGTGGGCAGCCTATCCCTTCTCCAGCGGATCTTCCTAACCTAGTAATTGAACTAGGGTCTCCTGCATTGCAGGTGGATTCTTTACTAACTGAGCTATCAGGGAAGCCCAAATTATGGGTATATCCCTCTCATTCCTTAATAAGGTCCCCATAATTAATTCAGTACTGTAGTCCATATCTACATACCTGATAAGCTAGCACAGAATCTATTTTTATATGTTTTTTATTCATTTAAATAATCCTTCGGTAATCTTTTATACCCTTACTAAATTTTGAAACATAGAATATTGTCTTTACCACTTTAAGCTGAGACCTCTACATTTGTTAAATCCCCACAGATTTGTTTCTTGCTTTTAAATATCAGCACATTTCTGTTTTCTACTCTTCTGTTTCTGCCCTCTATGCAGGAAATCTTTAAGTGTCCCACTGTGGTTCGTAATAAAATCAAAAGAAAAAAAAGTATCCTTCAGAAAGCATTCAGCTCACTGGAAATAGAAAACCTGTCACCTTATTCTTTAAACCTTGGATCAGGCAGGTCAGTGGCAGAAATAGTGAGTACAGTTTCAGCAAAGGGTATAGCGTGGGATTACCAAAATTATTATGTGCCTTGTTATCTACAGATGGATTTTAAGGGAAAGACTATCTTCTTGCATGAAAAAGGCTTGGTACTGTTGGGAGGAAAACTTTTCTTCTACCTTTTTAGGTTCATATGTTTGGGGGCCTGTCAACTAAATGACACCTGGAGAAAGTCAAGGTTTATTTACATGTGTATATGCAGTCTCATGGGTGGAGCCTTCATGAATCAGATTAGTGCCCTCACAAGATGAGACATGGAAAAGATGATCTCTCTGCTCTCCGCCCTGCAAGGCAGAGGCAGCAAGCTCACCTCAAACCCTGGATCTGTTGGCACATTTATCTTGGACTTTCCAGGCTTCACAACCATGGGAAATAAGTGTTCAATGTTTAAGCCACCCAGTCTATAGTAATTTGTTATAGCAGTCCGAATTGACTAAGATACCCACACACATACTCATGAGTAGTTTTGTACATTTTCTTCCCATTAAGCAAAATATATATGACTATCTTTAATGTAAACAAGTATCCTTTATACAACAGATGTAATCAATATATTTTTTTTCATCTGCTTGATGAATTATCTTTACAGTTGCCTCAGACTTCTATTAATTTGCTCAGGGTTGTACATAATTCCCAGAATGCCAACTGAAATTCAACACTTTCATGTCCTATTTACTGAAATATGTTGGAATGCAAATGAAAGTAATGTTTTTACAGTAATGTTTTGAATCTTTAAGACAAGCAAAAACAAACTAACTCCAACCTTTAAACTGTTCTTGGTTTTTTAAATCAACTCTCTGTGGCCTGGTTCTGAGCAAATAACTATGTAACAGGACACTGAGACACTGGAGATGACAGCTGAATGTGCTGTGTCTCAGTCTATCATAGAGATTTTTTTAAAAAGCAATTCCTAATTGTTGGACATTTAGTTTGTTTTCAAGTTCTCACTAGAGAAGTTGCAATTAACATTCTTTTAGCTACAAACCTATATTCATTTATATTCATTTTACCTTCTTAGTTGTAAAGTTACCAAAAGAAATAACACAAAAATTTCCAAATGTTTGCTTTCCTACCATGAATTTGTTTGCTTAAAGGTTGTACCAATTTTAACTCACATAAGTAGTGTATAAAAAAGTCTGCTTCCTTATATGATTAAAAATTAACATTCTTTTTCTTCTTTGCCAATCCAATGAGCTATAAATAACTTGTCTTTTTTTTGAAATTTCTATTTCTCAAAGGTACAATCAGAGAACAGAAATAAATAATTCACCCTTAATGTTTGGTATTGAACTTTCTCCTTTTAAAATTCATGCTTTAAAGATTATGATGATTATAATGATTGTTATTTCTTCTGCTAAATATTATTTCTCTTTTAACTGATTATGTGAATCACAAATATGCAGGATAAAAAGAAAGTGCACATTTTCTTTCTATTAAATTTGAACGTGTATTAATTTTGCATTCAATGCAGTAGGTTTGTTCAAATTATTACCTTTGATTCTGTATTGAACATTCACCCTAAGGACTTTGGTCTATTGATTGAAAGTTTTAATCCCTCTAATAAAATTATGATGCATATGCCAAATGAAAAATATTCAGGGAGAATCTCAGGAGTCCATACACTGCTAAAGGCTGAGGTCTCCACTTAGAATTTCCAGAAGTATGGCATAGCGGCCTGTCAATTCTCACTAAGTACTAATAACTGCACATCTGATGTATCAGTGAATCCCATCAGCTTGCCTTCAAAAATTACCCAGAACCCAATTACTTCACATCAAATTCAGCTTACTGCCTAACTCACTGGCTTATTGCAAAGGATTCCTAACTACTCTCCTAGCTTCTGTCCTTGGCCCTTCTAGCTTTCTGTCAATAGCAACTATCAACTGTCTTGAAAACTGTTAAAACATAGCAGATCACACACCCCCTCTGCTCAGAGCCCATCAGGCTGCCCATCTCAGTCAAAGCAAGAGCTAGAGTCATCACAGGGGCTTAAAAATACCTTTGAAGCTCCACTGGACACACACCTATTATCTCTCAGATATTTCCTATCTGACCCTAGCTTCCTCAGTCCCTACCTCACCAGTGTCCCTTCTATCTCTCAGTCATGTCAGAAAGATTCCTGCTGACACAGTTACACTTACTCTCTTTTCAATCTGAAAGGTTTTTCTACAGAGGCTCTTCCTAACTGAAGGTACAACACTTTCTCACATGCTCTTTGTCCTCAGTATTTATTTAATTTTCTCCCCACAGTTCTTATCATCACCTGATATAACATAAACAGTACTTATTTTGTGTGTTAGGATAGAGACTTCTGTTTATTGTTTGCTTTGTTCATTGTTGTGTTCTTAGCATAGCATTGCCTAGCATTAACCCTCTTGAATGATAATAGATACATGAATTTCTGCTATTTTTCTGTAATAATATTGTTTTGGATAGATACACACTAACCTTAAGCATTTCAAGTTTAACTTTTTAATGTATTCTCATATTTAATTAGCTTAATTTTATATTTATTAAACATCCTTATGTCCTGATATGGAATGTCTTAGCATAAAGCTCTGATGACAGTACTACCGGTACTGTTATTGGCAATGTTTTCGTAGGACTATGACTGTATCAACCAGAGTGTTTGTAAACATTATCATCATTTTGAAGTCAGATGTTACGAGATTCTTGAGTTAAATATTTTGTAGAATTCTAACATTTGGTGAAGCTGTCACTTTTTGCAGCTGCAATATTCTGTATCTCAAAACATACTTTTGATAGTTTTATTTGACATGACTGAACATACAAAGTATTCTATACTAGTAGACTTTTGACAATATTTATATTTTGACAACATATTTAAGCAAAGATTATAGAATCAGATACAAGAATTGACTCTTGTGTCTGGCTCTGCCCTTGTAAGGTTCATGTGAGTGTTGAATTTTAGCAAAACAATGAAGACAGGACCAAAGAAACAGTAAGTATTATCCAGCACTTATATTCAGAAAGCAAGCCAGAAGTCTAATATTTCTAAGTTTATATATGGTAATCTGGTGGTCTAGAAAATCTAAACCTCTTAAAATATATTTTCAAATGCCTGAGAGGGAAAACCAATAAATGAAAACTAATGTACTCAGGATTGTTGTGATCACCCATTGTCCTTGATAACCTTGTATTTCCAGTTACAGCATCTTATGTTTCTTTCAGATTCTCATAGAAACAAAAGAAATGTATTTTTTGCTTTTGCCAACCTCCATTAATTCACTAAAATATAGCCATTTCATGATTTGAAAGGAATGTATAAAATCAAACATGTTATTGTGAAAATGAATTACCTTGCATACCAATAGCTTAACTTTATGTTCAATTTAAAATATCTTTTTTACTTATATAATTGCTTACAAAATAGGAGTCAGAAATAATATATAAGGTATGGTTTTAGGAAGTTAGAGTGATTAAATATTTTTATTTACTGATATCATCATTTATAATTTGAATTTTATTGTCTGATAAACATATTTAAGCAAAGATAATAGATTGTCTGATAAATATATTTAAGCAAAAATTCTATTAGTGCAATATTTTCTAAATCTTTGTTCCTGCATAAAATCCTTCTGCAGAAGCCCTTTGAAAAATGTTTTCATTGCATATCCATGTGACCTGGTTTTCTTCTCTCCATGCAACTCAGATGTTTTTGTTTTTACAACACCTAGGTTGTTTATGCCCCTTCTGATGTTTTTTATATTTGTTTTTCTGTCCTGGTGTTTTTATTTAATTCTCTCCATTTAATTATCTTTTTGATAACCGACTCCATACCTTTTGTCTTTTTAAGGGTATAGTAGTTTCCAATATTTTGTATATGATCTATAAAAATAATGAAGTTTTTCCAAGAAGAATGATAGTCATTAATTCCACATATATCACAGTGCAATGTGTCATCCCTAAGCAAAATATAAGCTCATGCTGTGCATGAAGACAGTTCTTATTTGCTTCAGCCAGGAGCATCGTTTATGGGGAGAAGTTTTTAAACAGGTCATTAAGAAATATTCTTATTCTCTAGTTAATACCTTTGAGCTGCATATGTGAGCAGAATGGTAAGGAATTTCCAGTGACTCATTCTAAGTTTTGACCATCCCGGCATTCTGTGAAGTCATGCGGATTTTAACTTCTATAAAGCCCTCAGTGAAGCCTTCCCAGTAGAGCTTGTCACTTGCACCTATCAAAAATGTTAGATGCTTTTTCAAAACTCTATCCCTAGCAAACAGTATTGCATAGTTATTAAAATATGGGGATTTAACAACAAAGTTTACAAGTTGCAAACACTCTTGTAAATCAACTAAGCAATTAGCATGAGATTTTTTAAGTGATTGGTTGCAAGTTCAGAATTATGAAGTATTATCTAATAACCCAACAAGTGATGTGAATAAATCTTTGCTAATATGAAAATTATCAACGACAGAAACCCATGTTTCTACAAGCAGGTCTATGGATCCTCATGCTAATGCTTTAAGATTGATAAACTACAGGCATTCAGTGAAAGCCTCATTTGTTCCAGTTGCTGAGGATTGTGTTTAGAGATTCTTTCATCCAAATGATCAGCAAATCGAAGTCTGCAATTTATTTTCATTTAATAGGCAGACACATTTTTACCAATTTAGACTCAGTCCTATTAATACTCTTTGAAACTAATTGCTGGGAAATGAATTTTAAAGGCAAGATTTTATAATTTCTTTTTTATTTCTTTCTGTCTCGAATAGAAGATTCCAACCCACCTGTATACAACTTTAAAATCTATGTTTAACAGGTGTGGGCCATAATCCCCTGTCATCTGTAAAGGATGCTTATTCCTCACTCTGTCACAATCCATTCTATACTCTTCTCTCAAAGTTACTTCCTGATTCCGCTGTTTCCCTTCCACAAATTCTTGTTCCCTGACAAATAAAAGACAGTAACTTTAATATGGTTTCAACATCCTCGATTATCTTCTCTCACTTAATGTACTTTATTTTTCTTTATATTACAATATAACACCCATACACAAAAAGTTTAAACTATTATTTAATTCATAGTAAAGTAATATCCAGATAACCACTGCTCAGAACAAAAGATAGAATATTGGTACTACCTACAAGTGGCAGCTATTCTGTGCATCTTTCTTATCATACCCTCTCCAGCATCCCAGAGCAGCCAAAGCTGATTGCTTCTTTGAATTTCTTTATAGTGTCTCCACCTATGTAAGTTGTGGCTCCTTAAACACATAGCTATTTCACCAGCTTTTTGAATGTTACAAAAATGGAACCAAGCTGTTCCTTGGAATATTGCTTTTTTTAACTCATCATGATTCTTGTAAAAGTCCATTCATGTTATTGGACATCACTCTAATTTCTTCGGTTTTAAGCTGTTTAATACTACATTGTATTAATATACCACAATGTATTCACTTTGCCATGTTGATGTACATTTGAATTTTTAGATTATTTCTCAGTTCAGTTGAGTCATTCAGTCATGTCAGACTCTTAGCAACCCCATGGACTGCAGCACACCAGGACTCCCTGTCCCATCACCAACTCCCGGAGTTTACTCAAACTCAAGTCCATTTAGTCAGTGATGCCACCCAACCATTTCATCCTCTGATGTCCCCTTCTCCTCCCACCTTCAATCTCCCCCAGCATCAGGGTCTTTTCCAGTGAATCACTTCTTGGCATCAGGTGGCCAGAGTATTGGAATTTCAGCTTCAGCATCAGCCCTTCCAATGAACAGTTAGGACTGATCTCCTTTAGGGTGGACTGGTTGGATCTCCTTGTAGTACAAGAGTCCAACACCACAGTGCAAAAGCATCAGTTCTTCAGTGCTCAGCTTTCTTTATAGTCCAACTCTCACATCCATACATGACTACTGGAGAAACTATAGCTTTTACCAGATGGACCTTTGTTGGCAAAGTAATTTCTTTGCTTTTTAATATGCTGTCTAGGTTGATCATAACTTTTCTTCCAAGGTGTAAGTGTCTTTTAATTTCAAGGGTGCAGTCACCATCTGCAATGATTTGGGAGCCTCAAAAAATGAAGTCTGTCACTGTTTCCATTGTTTCTCCATCTATTTGCCATGAAGTGATGGGTCAGGTGCCATGATCTTAGTTTTCTGAATGTTGGGTTTTAAGCCAACTTTTTCAGTCTCTTATTTCACTTACATCAAGAGGCTCTTTAGTTCTTCTTCACTTTCTGTCATAAGAGTGATGTCATCTGTATATCTGAGGTTATTGATATTTCTCCTGGAAATCTTGATTCCAGCTTGTGCTTCATACAGTCCTGTGTTTCTCATGATGTGCTCTGCATATAAGTTAAATAAGCAGGGTGACAGTATACAGTTTTGATGTACTCCTTTCCCAATTTGGAACCAGTCTGTTATTCCATGTCCAGTTTTAACTGTTGCTTCCTGACCTGCATTCAGATTTCTCCAAAGGCAGGTCAGGTGGTTTGGTATTCCCATCTCTTGAAAAATGTTTTGCGATCCACGCAATCAAAGGCTTTGGCATAGTCAATACAGCAGATGTTTTCTGGAACTCTTGCTTTTTCGATGATCCAACAGATGTTGGCAATTTGATCTCTGGTTCCTCTGCCTTTTCTAAATCCAGCTTGAACATCTGGAAGTTCTTGGTTCACATACTGTTGCAGCCTGGCTTGGAGAATTTTGAGCATTACTTTGCTAGCATGTGAGATGAGTGCAATTGTGCAATAGTTTGAGCATTGTTTGGCATTGCCTTTCTTTGGGATTGGAATGAAAACTGACTTTTTCAGTCCTGTGGCCACTGCTGAGTTTTCGAAATTTGCTGTCATATTGAGTGCAGTACTTTCTTTCACAGCATCATCTTTTAGGATTTTCAATAGGTCAATTGGAATTCCATCACCTCCACTGAATTTGTTTATAGTGATGCTTCCTAAGGCCCACTTGACTTCGCATTCTGGGATGTCTGGCTCTAAGTGAGTGATCACCGTATTGTGATTATCTGGGTCATGAAGATCTTTTTTGTATAGTTCTTCCATGTATTCTTGCCACTTGTTCTTAATATCTGCTGTTTCTGTTAGGTCCATACCATTTCTGTCCTTTATTGAGCCCATCTTTGCATGAAATGTTCCCTTGATATCTCTAATCTTGAAGTGATCTCTAGTCTTTCCCATTCTATTGTTTTCCTCTATTTCTTTGCACTGATCACTGAGGAAGACTTTCTTATCTCTCCTTGATATTCTTTGGAACTCTGCATTCAAATGGGTAAGTCTTTCCTTTTCTCCTTTGCCTTTCATTTCTCTTCTTTACACAGCTGTTTGTAAGGCCTCCTGAGGCAACCATTTTGCCTTTTTTCATTTCTTTTTCTTAGGGATGGTCTTGATCCCTGCTTCCTGTACTACGTCACAAACCTCCATCCATTGTTTTTCAGGTACTCTGTCTATCAGATCTAGTTCCTTGAATCTACTTGTCACTTCCACTGTATAATTGTACAGGGTTTGATTTAGGTCATACCTGAATGGTCTAGTGGTTTCCCTACACTTTCATATTAAGTCTGAATTTGGCAATAAGGAGTTCATGGTCTGAGATTATTTCTAGATTTGGGCTACTATAGACAATACTGCAATAAATATTCTTGAGGATATATTTTGGTGCCCAACATTTTGTAGTGTTCATATTCAGAGTGAAATTGCTAGGACATAGCTGTCCATATCTTCATACTAGGCAAGTTTTTATGTAGCGCTCAAAATCAGGCAAAATTAACTTGCATATAAGTATTTTTAGTCTCTACCAGGTATGTCAAAGTGTTTTCAAAGTGGTTGCACCAATTTAAACAGCCATAAAAGTCATGTTAACTCCTATTTCTTCATATCCTTAGCACTATTTGGGATTATCATACTAATATCATCATATTTCTTTCTGCTTCTCATCTCTTACCCCTCCCTTCTTTTTCAATTTTATTTTTGTTTATCCCTTTGTACCCTGGATATTAATTCTAATCTGTGACAGGTCACTAATTCTCTATTCATCTGTTTCCAGTTATGCTGATAAACTCAGTCATTTAGCTATTAACTTTGGTCATTGTCTTTTCTAACTCTTAAATTTCTGTTTAGTTCTTTTTAATTTTAATGACACTTTCTTTAGTTTTGTATTTCCTGCCAAAAGTTTTCTTTTCTTTCCTTAAGAATAGTAAATACAATTTTTATAATATGCATTTGAAAATTTCAGCATTTAACTTCTTGAAAAGATCTGTTTCTGTTTTATATTGTTTCTGCTGCTTCTATATATGAAATAGAATTTCCTTTTACATAATTGGAGAAGGGAATGGCCAACCCACTCCAGTATTCTTGCCTGGAGAATTCCATGGACAGAGGAGCCTGGCAGGCCTCAGTCCATGGGCTCACAGAAGTCAGAAACGACTGAGTGACTAACACTTTACATAATATCTTTAACTTTTGCTTTGGACAGAATATTCAACCAATTGTTTGAAGGGACAGTGTAAGACCTAAAATGAAAATACTTTCTTCCCAGAGGATTTTTTTTTTTCTGTTAGGAATCTGGGGTCTATCAGTCTCAAACCAACTTAACTTGCTTTAAAGTATGAAACAAATTATGGTATCTTATATTTTAATCTACTCATTGAAATTTTGAGGTCCAAAGAGACAAAGTGGAAGTAAAATGAGCTATGACAATGCCTTTGTCTTCTGTAACTTATTGTGTGATTTTGAGTTGAAACTTTTGTTTATAATTTTTCTTATCTGTTAAAATAGTACATGCCTGTAACCCTCAGCATAATGATTTTCCTTTTTTGTCAATATCTATTTGGCAAGACCAAGTCTTAGTTGTGGCAAGTGGAATCTTAGACCTTTATTGTGGCATGCAGAATCTAGTTCCCTGACCAGGGATCCGACTTTAGCCCCCTGCATTGGGAGCATGGAGCCTTAGCCACTGTACCACTATGGAACTCCCTATTTCCATTATTTTTACAATTTCCTTTGTATTGCTCTGGTCTTCTGTTCATGCCAGTCATGGTGTGTGATACTCGAGTTTTGCTTTATGTTTTTTAAATACATACTTTTCCAATACTAGGTTATAATCGTTTTGAAGATGGTGTCCATGACTTTTTACCAATATCTCTTACTATATTGAGTGTAGTTATTTGATTCAGTAACTGCTTAATGCATGTCAAATGGATGAGTCAATGAGTGAATACATTTTGGAAATAGGTACATAGATAAAAGCGATTAAAACCAAGCTCAGTATTGCCATAGAAAAGGAGCAAGTATCTTTTCTATTATCTGTCCCAGAGTTTCAGTCGAATTTCTGGTGCTATGTTTACTTGTCCAGTATATTGGCTAATTGTCCTCATAAAACACAACTGGTCTGAGGTAGGATTTATGCATAGCAATCCAAATGTGTAATAGAGCTTAAAAACAAAGCTTAAGGACATTGATCTAGAGGATGGTGATAAAATGTAATAAAGTTTATTTAGGATGTAAAATTAAAAAGCGTCTTCATCAATAATTTACCAACTTTCTTTTAAAAACGCTTAGTATAGTCATTTTTATTCTGTATCTTAATCGTTTGTAGCTGATGTTGCTAGGAACAGATTTTAACAACAAGCTTCTGAAAGGGATCCATTTGCCTAGGGATTTACTCATAAAGTTGCCATTAAAAATATTTTCTAGGGGTAAATTCAGCATACTAAGCAAATATGAAACAACTTAGCATATTAAACAATTGTTTTAAAGATATGCTAACAGAATTGAAAATAATCGCTATTTCATATGAAAGCATACATTGGGGTATTATTTTTGCCACATAGAGCAGTTAGCTTTGCATTATAACTAGTCCTCCTAATTTTCCAAATGTCACATTAAAGACTGGTTTTCTGTTTCCTGGTGATTAAATTACTGCTGAACCTAAGAGATTTGTTAGATTTTAGGTCCATGGATAAATAAAGAATATATATGTTCAAAATTATTGGTAGAAGACCAAGAAGATCTTTTATGAAGCATCTTTCCTTTAGTTTGTCAATGGATAGATGTTCAAAATATAGCAAAGAATGAGATGTGTATAAGGAAATAAGTACATGCTCTCTGTTGCCAGCATGCACAACATAATATAAATAATCAATGCCCACCTAATTCTAGAATTTCATGATCTTATTTTCATGCTCTCTGAATATGATCTTTATTTTGGAATTTCTTTGACCTATACTGAACGACTTTGTGACTTCAGGTCACAGATGCATTGTGCAGTGCATCATCATTAACTAGGTCTATGTTTTGTCCAAACAACCAAATGACCAGCAATAAACTCTGCTATATTAGCTGGAAATTTTAATTTGGAATCAAGAAAATGTTCTGTATTCATAGTATTAAAGGATCTGTTGAATTTTTACTTTTTATTTAGGTGATATCATTTAGATTAAACAAGTCAGAACTGTTAAAAATTTTCATTCATTCTCAAAGTTTCCAACCTATTGATACATATCAATCTATCTTTGATCATTAGCATCAAATACTGGTAAAACTAAAAAAAAATATCTGGAGCTTAAAAACAATAAGAAATTGAGGTTTTCTTTCTATTTTTTTTTACGTTTTAGAACAGTAGAGAGTGAGAGTCTTCTATAGCATTTCAAATGTCAAGGACATACACTTCTGTGTTATTTCTCTATTATGTGTGAGCTAAGATAGTTACCAGAGCTTCCAGCTGTTATGTGTTCATTCCAGCTGGAAGAAGTAGAAAGGACACAAAAACAGTTGCACAAAGCACCCTGGTTAAATCACACTTCTCAGAACTGGTCAGATGGTCTCACTTTGCCTAAAGTGAGATTGTGGATTGTCTGTGTTCTTAACTGATGATTTGAAAATAGATAATGTATAATTAATGAAAAACAATTAATTGTTCCCACTACTGGGGAACAAATAGCAGTCATCTTCTTCATCTAACTGTTCATTTACTGATTTTTTTTTTTGGCTCCAAGATAAGTTATTAACAGTTAAACAAGACTATTTTTTAAATAAAAAGTATCAGCAACTTGGAAAAGCAAGATTTTTTGAAAATTACAAATACCACAATGTCAACATAGTTATAGATAAGCATCATGGTCTCCTGGGTATCTAAAGTGAGATAGGATATCTAAATAATTATTTACTTTATTTTCATTATTTTAAAAAAGATATTACTGAAGCAAAATTAAGCTCTCTTGTCTCTGGACAATATAAAAACTTATCTCGTGGTAATATTTATGGAGAACTGAATGTTATGGTGGACAATATTCCTATCATAGACGCAGCTGATTTTATAAGGCACTGACTTAGTGTCTTTGAGTAACAGCCAAATGCCAAGTATTATTTTACAACTCAATGAAGGCTATTGTGTGAGTCCTTAAGGTTACAATCGTTAGGTATTCTGGCTTAGGCGGAGGATGGATGATAACCTGCCCACAGGACTAGGTAGATATATACACTGTGGATGGGTAACTGTAAATACTACTGTTGCTGAAAGTTTTCTGAACAAGTTTAGGAAATTAAGAAATAGATTATCTAATTTTCTGTAGTCTGCCAGCATGTGTCAGACCAATTTAGTGCTCGTAACACTAGGTGCTCTAAAAAGTGAAAGGGGACCATTTGTTAACTGTACCAGCACAACAATGCAAAAAGATGAAAGAGGTTGAAATAGAAACCAATTTGCTAAATTTACTAAATTACACAGATTACCAAGAAGATAAGTGAATTTCTCATAACAGTAGTGGAGAAACTACTTTTGCAATGAAATGTGTTTATATTCCAAGTTTCAAAATTACTTAGCAAATAGCTCCCAGTAAATGTGATATTATAAATTTTAGCTAAATTGTAAGTTCTTAGAATTTTTGTATCTTTCAAAACAATTTGTGTCTATTATATCTCTTAAAATATTTTTATGTATTTTGACAAAAATAGACAATAACTACCCAAGGATAGAAACAATAAATTCATGGTTTCCTAAATATGAGTATATTGTTGATGAATCTTAGGTTCATCCTGAAATGGCAAGAGAAATGAATTTATGGTTCTTGAAGTTTTGTAATCACTTGCATCTAATTTCTTGATATGGTAATAATTAAATGAGAGATGACAAGAAACTGGGTGATTAAACATTGTTTGATAAAATGATGCATTAATAACACATAAGTTTTATTTCAAAGTTATTCTCTCACAGTACAAAATCAATTTTAGACTGTAAGCTGAATTCTTTGAGGAATTAATCTTTGCTTTAAAGGAGCAATATAGATTGACACCAACTATTTCTTTTAATTCCATGTAGGAAGAACCTTTTGTAATGGTGTCTGAAAATGTCCTGGGTAAGCCAAAAAAATACCAAGGCTTCTCCATTGATGTTCTGGATGCCTTATCCAACTACCTGGGTTTTAACTATGAAATTTATGTTGCACCGGATCACAAGTATGGAAGCCCACAAGAAGATGGAACATGGAATGGCTTGGTAGGAGAACTAGTGTTTAAGGTAAGCATTTGTTTGTTGGTTTATCACATATCTTAAGTGACTATAAGCCTTGGAAGCTAATTTCACTTAAAATAAGTGTAAGGCAAGACCTTAGGTGGCGGTGTTGAATGCAAGTCTCAGCCAATACTATTTCATGAACTTTATGGAAAGAAAAATTGACGACAATACAAGCCTAAATTTCAGAATATGTCCTATAATAGAAAAATATTTAGAGCAAGGATTTACCTTTACCAAAGTTATACTCCAAACATATTATCACTGTTTGGTACATGATGAAGTCACAGTGCCTTTTCCAAACACAACTCATGTCATTGTGTTCTTTTAAAACACAAATTCAACAAATAAATAACATTCTGATCACTTAGGAACTGATCATTTCATTTTTGGATCTAAATAAGGTAAATCTACTGTTACTTATATTTTTCTCCTTGTTCTTGAAATTCTCAGAGAAGTGTTTTCAATTCCCCCATTACTTTATCCTTGTTCCTGTCAGTGTTTGCTTCCTTTTTGGAAACTCTATTATTAAGTGCACCACATTTTTAAATATTATGCTTCCCTAATGTGTTGAATAGTCATATTTAGGTCTATAAATTACTATTTGATTTCTATGTATCTCATTTTTCCCTCTGTTCCTTCATTTCTAGCCTTTCTGTGGGTTAGCTGATTTTTTGTGTTTGATTTTATTTCCCTTTTAGCTTCTTATTTGTATTTATTTGGTTCTTGTTTGTTTGTTTGTCTGTGGTTAGTCTAGGGTAGTAGAGAAGGCAATGGCACCCCACTCCAGTACTCTTGCCTGGAACATCCCATGGACGGAAAAGCCTGGTAGGCTGCAGTCCATGCCGGCGCAGAGAGTCAGACACGACTGAGCGACTTCACTTTCACTTTTCACCTTCATGCATTGGAAAAGGAAATGGCAACCCACTCCAGCGTTCTTGCCTGGAGATTCCCAGGGACAGGGAGGCTGGTGGGCTGCCGTCTATGGGGTCGCACAGAGTCGGACACGACTGAAGTGACTTAGCAGCAGAGGCAGCAGTCTGGGATAGTAATGTGCATTCTTAGCTTATCATATTTTATGTAGATTAAAATCATATCATTTCTCATTTAAAAAGTAATAAATGTACAGCAATATAATTCCATTTATACTCACCATAGCCTTTGTGTTATTGTAGTTATATATTTATATTTGATGATATTTTTTTATTTAAAGAACCAATTGACTTTCAAAGGTATAAAGGGAAGGGAGACAATGTCTAATATTTTAACTATTTTTCTATTTCTGGGGCATTTTATTCCTTTCTATACATCTGAGCTTCTAACTGGTATCACTTACTTCAACCTGAAGAAATTTCCTTTAGAATGTCTTGAAGTCCAGTCCTACAAGTGGCATATACTATTTACATTAGCTTACCTTAAAATTTCTTTGTTTATCCTCATTTTTGAATAATATTATTAGCATATAACAAATTCTGAGTTGACGGGATTATTTTTGCTAGGTACCTTTTGTCTTAGTGTTTTCAAATATTTCAAATAGTAACACTGCTAATTTTGATTTATGTTTGACAAGAGCACTGAGTCTCAGAACACAGTCACTTATAATTAAAGTATCTTTTTCTTTATACTTTTTTATTGTCTGAGGAGAATATTGTAGGTGAAATATTATTATTATTCCTAAAATCAAGGCTGGTGATTTTAAAGCAAGTGTAACTTTTTATTTCAAAAATCAAAGCAAAATTATCATTCAATAATTTTTCATACAATAACTGTCTTCATTATTATTTCACAATAACATTGATACATAACATGGCTAACGTACCTACATAATATAGTTATGTATCGATGTTTACAACATAATAAAAACAGTTTCAAGTTTACAACATAGTGATTTGACTTATGGATATATTACAAAATGATTACCACAATAAGTCTAGTTAACATTCATTACCATACACATTTTTTTAAATGTTCATGACTTTAAATATATCATTCTATTGTCTTTTGCCAAATGTTGTTTCTGATGAGAAGTTAGCCATCATTTTTACTTTGCTCTTTTTTATAATGTAGGTGTGGTCGTCCCTGAGGTCTCATTTATTTTATTATGGTATTTTACTCTCTGACCTTTAGATTAGTTAATATATCTTGATGTATTTCAGGTTATTGATTCTTTCTTTGCCATCTCCAATTTCAATTAAGTTCATTCAGTAACTTTTTTATTCTAGATAGCTAGCATTATTCTTATGCTTATGTTAGTTAAGAGTCAACCAATGATTTGAAGGAAGCTTATGCATAGATCATGAGGCTTCTTTCTCTATGGCTCCCACCTTTATGTGAGTCCCCTTTGATTTCTGGACAGTCTGGACACCTCAAACACCATCCTCTGACACACCAAGCTAATAAAGTTCTGACTTTCTGCTTGAGCTGTAGCTACCTTCTGTTGCCTAACTGAGGTGTGTTCTCAGTGAATGAGCTATAGAAAAAGGAACGCACCCAAAGCAGTTGCTGTCTTTAAAGGGTTAAAGAGCCTACAGTTTATGCCTTGTTTTGACTGATACACAATCTATTCAATTTGTGTTGTTTTTTTTTTTTAAATTTGACCCAGAATTGTCATTATTCTTTGTTGGGTTAACCCAATTAAAAAATATTCCCTTGTTGCCAGAACTGGAATTATTTATAAAAATATTCTGAAAACAAAAGGATCTGACTAAGTTGTTTCCAAGAGATGTAGAAGAGAAAAAAATTAGAGGTGTTGAAGACAGTGGTAGGAAAAATAATAAAGCTGTTTTTCATATTCTTTAAAACTTGAAAAATAGTATCAGTTTATTTAATAAACCCTTTATATATGTAATTTTATTTTCAAAGGTTAATATAAGTATTTTAATAGAAAAACAGGAATCATCAATCCTCACCCCTCTTATTAAATCTATGACTCTTTATCTTATGTTCCTTACTATAAACACAAAACAAGCTTCCTATCTTTGTATTTCTGAGGAGTCCTGCCTGAACTGAACCCAAATAAACAATTATATTAAAATAAATATAAGGACAAGGAAGAAACATTATAGAACTTTTTTATGTAGATACAGTAGATAAAGGTCTGTAAGAGTTATCTTAGTGGACAAGTAATAGTAAACTTCACTTACTATTAATAAATGCTAATTAAAAGTAATAAGCATTAAAATTAGTCTGATGTTGCTGCTGTTTTTAATTTGGTTGTGTGCTTGCTCTAGTTAGTTAAATTTTTGAGACTTACTTTCTCACCTATGAAATGAGGAGTACAAGGATTTTAGTGAGAATATCTCATCCAGCTATAATCTTTTAAAATCATTTTAAGACTTGATTACATAAAAATCACACACAACAATAGTATGATGTTCTTCATCAGTTCAGTCGCTCAGTCGTGTCCATAGACTGAGCACACCAGACCCCATAGACTGCAGCACACCAGGATTCCCTGTCATTACTAACTCCCAGAGCTTGCTCAAACTCCCGTGCATCGAGTCGGTGATGCCATCCAGCCATCTCATTCTCTGCTGTCCCCTTCTCCTCCTGCTTTCCATCTTTCCCAGCATCAAGGTATTTTCCAATGAGTCAGTTCTTCGCATCAGATGTTATTCATAATAATTTGTTTCTATTTGCATGTAAGAGCATATTGTTATATGATAATATGAAGATCAGCAGGGTCCTTTCACAAAGCAAAAATTCAGGTTTAAAAAAGTTGACTGACAAATGTGTGGTTTTTTAGCTGGAAAAGCTTTAAATGTATTTACTGTAATTAGAACTACTAACCTAATCTGTCAGATCACAGACTTTCAAGGGACTTGTGATCTATGCTGTTATTGTGTACTTTTACTTGGACCCACTCCCCCCCAAGCTTGGGCCTCCCTGGTGGCTCAGAGGGTAAAGAAACTGCCTGCAATGCCGGAGACCTGGGTTCAGTTCCTGGGTCAGGAAGATCCCCTGGAGGAGGAGATGGCAACCCACTCCAGTATTCTTGCCTGGAGAATCCCATGGACAGAGGAGTCTGGTGGGCTACAGTCCATGGGTCGCAGAGTCAGACACGACTGAGCGACTAACACTGCTTACTGCAATTAGATTTTTACTTTCTTCAAAAAGATATTTAGCCGTTCTGACTAGGCTTAAAGAAATACTTATTAAGCAGGTGAAAGAGGAGAAGCCTGTGTAAGAATTTGCTGGAACAGTTGGTGAGATGGGAAGAAAACTGAGAGTATGGTGCAGGAAGAAAACATTTTCACGAGGAGAGGACAGTCAGCTTTACAGGATGACTGCAATAATGTTATACTGAGGGTTCATAGAGCTATCTTTAATTGTCTTCTATTACCAATAGAGAAGTATACTCTAATTTTAAGCAACTTAAAAATGTCAATTCAAATATACAAACAGTCATGCAGTAAAAATATCATAAAGTAATTTAGATTATTCAAGACTCATCATATTAAAATTTTATCTGGCTTATACACACATCATATTAAAATTTTATCAGGTTTATTTACCCCTGTAGAGCAAAATATCACTATTGAATTAGCATAGTAATATATGACAGAGCTCCAGAAAAATGAGCTTATATTGCTATATATATTTTTACTAGTGTATACATTTTTCATGGATCTAAGTATGTTTTAAATAACAGTAAATACTGCCATTGAATACCTCTATACATGACATAAGACTTATAAAATTAACAATGTTGTCTGCCTTCCTAAGGGGAAACCAAAAATAAAAGAGTGTTTTCTAGAGTCTTTATCATGATGATTATGGAAAAATACATTAAAAATGATCCAGAGAGGGAACATGGAAAATTTCTGAGTTCATATGATTTTTCAATAGTGATTTCCAAGGCTAGCACTGAGATATCAGGTTGGGATCATCTCATATTAAAGGGACTTTCCACTATAACTGGATGTCAGGAATCATGTATGTACATAATCCAGTATGTACATAATTATTATACTGGAAAATACCACCAGAGAGAGCAAGGAATTACCTAAATGTACATATAGAATTTATTTAAAAACTGACAGTGTAGCAAAGTCTCCTCCATTTCTTATTTGCGTCACTACTTTTAAAACTTTCTGCAATTAATATGCTCTTAAAATTTATGAGAACACAGATCTGGCCAAAAGATGTTTCAATGTGAAATAGATAAATTAGAGATATGTTCTGTTCAGTATAGGAGAAATTGTTATGTGTGAGTTAATGTGACTGATAAATTATTTTCTCTGGTGTAAAAGAACAAAAGTGAGAAGAACACAGAGACCTTGATACTATAGAAAATAATAAATCTATTAACTTTAGGATATAGAAGTACAAAAAATTAAGAAAACAATGAAGGAGGACTATGAGATAGACAGCTGTGTATTCTAGTTGTTAGTTCTTTTTTGGGGTAGCATTTTTAAAGTCTAATGAATCAATATTTTGTGTACTAAAGTAATGATGACTCAATCCAGAAGAAATATTTTACACTTGAAACATTTTGGTCATAGGTTGTTCACCAGAGATTGAATTTGAATATATACTTTTTGTACAAAGGCATAATTTGGTAAGCAAAAAAAGACTTTTAAGCATGCCTTTATTTTATATTTGGATAAAAATGTGAAGGTCACATGGAATATAAACATAGTTCAAAGATGACATGATATAAATATCCCCATTTGTTAGAGGAAAGTGGGGTTCAAATGGATATAATATTTAGATTCTAATGGGTACATTGTAAAGAATGATTTGACAACCTTATTTTACATTGTCAGCATTTACAACACAACTCATATAAGTCTGGAAAATAGAAACCTCTCTTGGAATTTCAAAGAGGAGAGATTTAATCACAGGGATTGATCACCAAGTCATGGGAAGGAATGAAAACACAAAAGAGAAGGTGTAAAATGCAAGTATCAGGAGCTGGTAATGCCCCAGTTGACTGTGTGTCTCCCAAAGATGTACCCCTCAACCAGGGCTGGAATCGCCAAAACGATGCTGCCCAAGCAGTGAAGATGAAAACGTCCATAGTCAAGGTTGGGATATACTGGATGAACTCGGCAAGGAAATTTAGCGAGATAAATGAAAACTTAAAATGTTCAAGGAAGTATGGTTGTGACTTGGGAGATAGAACTGAATAACATTTTGGGGAAAAGTGATCAGATTATGAATATGAGGGCTGAAAAAAAGGTAAAGTCTAAGTGAAAACATGAAAGAACTAGTAGAATGGAAAGAGGTTACCACAGACTGAAATATAAAAGTTCTAGGGAAGCTGACCTTGTGGGTCACAGTAGAAATATTATAGGAGACAAAAGGAATTAGAGTTTAAAATGGCCCCCAATTGGGTAAGATAGGGAGAGACAGATGGGTGAAGCACAGGGGATTTTTAGGGCCTCATTGATTCTATATGATACTGTAATGGTGAATACATGACACCATACATTTATCAAACCCATAAAAGAGTGAACCCTGATATAAACTGTAGATTTTAGTTAATAATAATTTATCAATATTGGTTCATCAATTGTTACAAATGTACCATACTGAGGAAAGATGTTAAAAGAAATTGTACTGGGGAATGGAGGAGTGGCAGACCAGAGAAAGGTATATGGAAACTTTTTGTATTTTATCTTCAATTTTTCTGCAAAAATTATTTTTTTTTGAAAAAAATGGCCCCAGATGATTATTGTGAGGGGCATCTATGTTGATACTGAAATTTGTTAGAAAGTTGCATGAGAAGAAAATATTGTAAAGTCTGTCTGGTAGAGATGATAAGACAAGTCCCCCTGAGAACCACACGCGTAACTAGCAAAACAAAACAAAAGGAAAGTAGCATGCATCTCACTAATGAAGAACAAAAACCAGGTTCCTGCATGTCTAAACAAAGTGACAAAGTTTTGTGGCCTCTAGTATATCATGAAAGTGATAGAAGTGAATTCTCACTCTGTTGAAACTCAAAATAAGCATATGTTTCTGCTCAAGTCATCCACAGCTCTCCGTCTTTTCCTGTGCTCCCTATGTCCATCCCCACCCACACTTCTCTGATCCTGCACGTGGCTACTGCTATAGAAAGCCATGAACTTGGCAGACTGAATTCACTTCAGTGTCATACTAGCTAATGTCATCGACAGAGCCTTCACTGATTCTCCATTGTCCTGTAATTTATTAGATATTGGGTTTTTTAAATGTAAGTCTCCACCGTGGCTGTTTCACACATTTTCCATACTTTCAAGTCTCTCCTCCTAGTCCTGCTTTCCACTATTGACACTTCTCACTTCTAGTTGTTAAAGCTCATGGTTTACTCAAAGACTGTGGGAATCTCGTATGAATCCTTGCTTCCTTACTCTTCAACCTCAACGCCCTTCTGCCTCTTCTCTTAGCCTTTTAGTGGCAACACAGACTTTGGATTGAAAACAGACGTTAGTTGTGAACACTGGGAACACAGTTACCAGCCTTATGAGCCTCAGAGAGCTTTTAACCTCTTTGAATTGCAGTTTCCACATCTGCAAGATAAAACTGTTGTGAATATTAGCCTAGCAAATGAATTCAGGAATGCTTTTCAGGGAAGACAAACAGATTTCATCTTATTTGCTGACTCTGATAGATGGGTGAAATCTTCATCAAGTTTCATGGTATAATATATATATAGTAAGTTCAACATATATTTTGAATGTGGACTGGTGGATTTGCTGATAGACTGTATAGGAAAGAGCAAAAAGAAAGAGCAAAGTCAATGGTATCTTCTTACTCAGAATCTTTATTTCTTATCTTTTTAGCTACAGCAGCAGTAAAAGGCTTCATTTGTTCCCATTTTCCCACCTCTTTCCATTCTTAACTGCCCTCAGTATATTTTTGAACACAGCAGCCAAAGGGATCATCACTCCTCTGCTGAAAGCCATTTGATAGCCTTCCAACCCCAAGAGTAAAAACTGCCCTTAAAATTAGCTGCAGAGTCTGCCCAGCGAACTTTCTTTGAAATCCCATCTCTCCATCCCTCACCACACTCCAGGCCCACAGACTTCCTCGCTCTTCCTCATGCTTGCTGAACTTGACTTTTTGTACCCTAGATTACTCTTCCCCAGGTATCTTTCTCTCCACCTCAGTTTCCAGTCTCTGCTAAAAAGTTATTAGCGAGGACTTCCATAGCTACCCTGTAAACAACTAGTACCTCCTCCCTCATCTTGTGTTTTTGCTCTAACACACACCACCGTCTTACTCTATCTTCTTGTTCGTCTATCTTCCACTACTAAAATGTAACCTTATTTGGGGCAATGATTTTGTACATTTGGTTTACTTCTGAAAGTTAGTATCTAGAAAGATGTGACAAAAAAGAATGAATAGCAGTCAAGGGACATTTTAAGACATACATTAGATAATAACACTTCTGTGAAATTGTTCAATAACATCTCATGGTTCATTAATAAAGTCAACCAGCCTCCCAAAGCCTGCTAAGTTTGGCCTTATCTAAAAGAAGTTTCTATCTTTATTACCAGGTTAAACTTTGGGCTTTTGTTCCTATCCCTTTAAGCTGTATAGCTTGCTATATTTGGTCACAACCACTCAGTACAATTAAATTGAGACTGGACCATTTACTGACATAGGGAAAACTAAGGGAGGAAATATTTGGTGGAGAGTCGGGAGTGTGGGATCAAGAGTAACATTTTGGAAAGAGTAATAGTAACTAACACTGTAAAATAGCCAGATGCTATTCCAAAGCTTTATGAGTACTGACTCCTTAAATCCTCCTAACAATTCTATGAAATAGATACAACTTTTGTTCCTATTACACATATAAGATTCTAAGCACCTTGTCCGAGGTCACATAGCACCAGGACACAAGCTTAAGATATTTGACTTCAGAGCTCAACCCCTTAACCACTGTGGATATGCCCTTGGAGTTATCCAAACAGAAAATGAAAGAAGTATATGATATATGTGTCTAGAGTCCCATAGGACTCTGAGGTGATCAGATACATCTGAGGCTAATCAGCATAGAGTGAAATTTAAATTGCCTCTCCATCTTTCTTTACTCTCCTTTTATGTCTTTAGTTTCCATCACCTCTTTTCTTCCCTACTGCTTATAAACTGACTCAAGAATTCTTTATCTTAAAAATAACCTTTCTGGTTTATTTAATTAGATGTTGTTGGTTGCAAATGGCAATCCAGTTGAAGTGAAAAGATAATTTAATATTTCACAAGCATGCAGGATGAGACCCAGGCTCATGTCCTCAGGCCTTGAAAGTGCTGTCTCTACATCTCAGTTCTGCTTTCCATTGGTTGTCCCAGTCCTCAGGCATGCTCTCCTCTCAGGCAGCAAAGTGACTTCAGCAGGTCCAGATTTAGATTTCATCCTCCTTTCCATCCCAGTGTGAGCATAGATTCCTTTTCACCATCAAAACCTCAGTTTCACACACAATTCTAGCACTGAGATGGCTGGGAGGAAGCAGTGCTCTCGGTACCAGGCCTGTGCCGTGCACCCACCTCAGTAGGGGGAGCTCAGTGGACAGTACTCAGAAGAAGCAAGGGAAAAATGCTGATTCCCCAAGAAACCATCCCCAAGATGTTGTTATCAGAGGGTGGAAAAAATGGAAGCCAGAAAGAAAAAATGAAAGGTATCTTTCAGAAACATAAAAATAATAGAATAAGTGACATGGAAACTATCAATAATTACATGTATAGAAAAATTTAAATTATCAATAAGTCAGAACCAATAATAATTAAATTACAAATGATAGGCTGGAAAATATTTACAAAAGTGTGATGCATTGTTATCCTAACTGCTTTACTGCTGCACCAAAAGTGTAAAATCTGCAAGAAAACACTTAGATCCCCATAGGTAAAGCTATAAAATATGTGAGCTAGACTTTGAAAAGGAGAAACTGATAGATGATGGAAATCTAAAAGGAAATCTAATGTAGTGGAGTAGGCAATTAATAAAGGGAAAAAATGAGGAAATAGATTAAATATGAACTTTTAGTATTTTTATAAGGAAAGAGCTAAAACTCTGGGTTATATAACTCGGAACTCTTTTATATGCTGTGTTTTGTAATAAAAAATAGAATATCATTGGAATTAGAGCTACATATTTCAGTCAGTGATATACTTGACTGCAGTGACAAGACAGGTGCCATAGAGAATGAAAAAAAAAAAGTTTAAAATTGACCAAAGAATAATTATTAGCACTTTTGTAGAGCTTACTATTGCCAAATCAATTGAACAAAGTTTGCATCTATTAGCATTCCGTACTCACAGCAACCTTTTGAGGTAGGTACTCCTATTATCCCAGTAGTGTGGATGATGAAATAGAGAGCTAAAGTGACTTGCCCATGGTCACTTAGCCAAGTTGTGGAGAATTCATGACTCAAACCCAGGCATTCTAGTCTAAGTTTGGTTTAAAAGCATTTTAATAAACCAAGTCACAGACAGTGAGGAAGATCATACTCAGAAACAACTCAGCACAGAATTTTTTTCTAAGATGTGCAAATTCAAAGAAGGTTCAGATGGAGTTTGGTTGGATATAGCTGAAGATCAAAAATAAGATTACATAGAAAAGTATTTGGGGAGTAACTAAAAGCATTTGCATCTCTCAACGTCTCAAAAAATCTCCCTTTTTTCTCAAAAACCTGGCTTCATCTTTTCTTTTTTTTTTTTTTTGAGAAAGATTAAAGCTCCTTAGAAAGGTATACGTTATTTTCTGCAGACTGTGTCTCATTTTCCTACATTTTATCACACTCCATGTAGGTCGCATTCAGCTTCCATCTGCTTTGGCTGTCCTCATTCACTTCATCTTCCTATAATTTCAACCCCAGCTAAACTCATGCTTTGATCATAAGGATTTCAATCCATCCCCATTTTTGATAACTCAGTCTTCTCAGTACACATTTTTCACTTCTTTTCAAATGACCCTTTGGGAAAAAAAAAAAAAAAATATATATATATATATATATATATTAATATATATAGAGAGATTGACTGGTCTTTTTTTTTTTTTTCTTTCCATAGTCCCTGTTTTGGAGACCAGAGAGTTGAGGTTGTATTTATTTTGTATGCCAAGCAGAATGCCCTATCTTCATCATTTCATTCCCCTCATGTTTTTGAACATGTGGTATGTTCTGGGCACTGTGCCTAGCATCATGGACACAAAGGAATGGAAGACATTGTTCCTGCCTTCAGAGATCTCACAGTGTACACAGAAGACAAATGTGTAAATAAATCATTAAAACACAGTGCAATCAGGGCCATAGGGTAATGCATATGGGGTGCCATGGCAACCCAGGGGTGGAGTGGCAGCCTCTGGGGAGCTGAAAAGATTCACATAAGAAGAGAAAATTGAGCTAGGTCTTGAAGATGAATAGGAATTTGAGGGCAATAATAGGGTTAATTATAAAAGCGTGCTTGCCATGCTAAAGACTTTGGACTGTATCATTTAGCCAGTGAAAATTATGAAAGGCTTTTACATAAGATAAGAGTAAGGTTTAATTTATGTTTAAGAAAGATAACTCAGGCTAAGGCCAAGGATGCATTCAAGTGAAGAAGGGAAAAGACAAATGTCTTTTTCAACAATCTAGAGAGGAATTAAAGATGTCTAAATGAAAACAATAGCAATAGCTCCCAAAAGTGATTTTGAGAAAGCAACCAATATTCCAAGAAAAACTGACTTGAACTTGATAACTTGGAGGAGAAGAGAAAGGAGGTATTGAGACTTGGTGAGAAATTTAGCAGAGGAACATGAGCAGACGGACACTCAATGACAGAAATAGGGAATACAGAAGGAGACCAGATTGGAAAAGGGCAGCAAAGATACAGAGCTTGGCTGTAGACATTTTGATTTTAGGATGGCTGAAGAAGATCCAAATGGAATTGTCTAGGAAAGATAAGTAAATGCATCTGGAACTCTTATGAATGATGCCTAGGGCAAAAAAGTTTTTTAAGTATAGGCCTTTTTCTCACTTCCATTATAAAAACTAAATTGAGAGTATTGAATTAACATGAAGATGATGCACAAAATGGTTATTTAAGGTCCTAAGTGATTGTACTTGAGCTTGGATAAAGGAAGACAGTTATTATTGCTTTTGTTACCAGAAAAAAAACTCAAGGAAAGAGAGAGGTCCCTCAAGAGGGGAGTTTAGAGAACCTAAGAATGTGTTAAGTTGCCCCCTTCCTCATCCATACTGAAGAAGGGAGTTGTGGAGCCATCAGGAAGGCTTCTGGCATACAGATAAGCCCATAGTTGGGTTTGTCTGTGTCACAGTACAAGTTGTGGGGAGCACAATGGTTAAAACCACTCTCATCTCCATTCTTTATGAAGTCAGGGTTGAGATGGCTCCTTCAGTCTGGAGAAGACAGAGGTGGTTAGCTAGGACAAGGGGCAGAAGCTGAAAAAGCCACTCCCTGGATCAGGAGAATGCAGTGGGTGGGGAACTATGTTTGTGGATGAGGAAGGCTCTCCATTGGGTGCCTGAAGATCATCACATATGTCCCATGGTTCATGCACACACACACACAAATCCATATGTATTTCCATTCTGTCTTCCCATGACTACAAACCAGTCTTGAAAATATCCATATCCACCAATGAAACTCCACTCGCCAAAGAACTTCTCCCTCCACACACACCTACCCAGTGACAATGCTCATGAATCTTGTGAAATGAAGAGATAGCTTTGGGGACCTTCCTGTGTGGTCCAGTGGCTAAGAATCCACCTTGCAATGTGGGGGATGTGGGTTTGATCCTTGGTCTGGGAATTAAGATCCCAAATGCCAAGGGGCAACTAAGCCTATGCACCACAAGTAGAGAATTTGTGAACCACTACAAAAGGTCCTCCATGACAAACAAAGATCCTTCATGACTCAACTGAAACCTGATACAGCCAAATAAATATTAAAAAAAGATAAAGAAAAGGTAGCTTTGCAAAGTAAACCAGAATAAAATGTGTAAAGAGAAAAGAAGTTCTTATATAGACTTTAAATTAGATAATAACTAAGATTTTAATTTTTAAATTATATTGAATAATTAATGGACTTATTGAATATCCCAGAGTACATCAGCTATTGTCAGGCAAGAAGTTGAAAAAGTACATGTGGTCTTAAGAATGCATGTTTGTATGTCTGAACAGTGAATGCTCAAAAATAATCCTATATATATATATATATATATATATATATATATACACATATAGGATGGAGTAGAATCATAGATGTGGGAGAT
>ML662438.1:10911469-10944517 GCA_007570785.1 Antilocapra americana
GTATGTACGTAAAAGAGAAAAAAAATGGCCCAAAATATTTGTTGTTGATAAAGAAAGATTTTAACACTGATGAAGGAGAAGGATAAAAAGAGATCTGTGAGAGGAAATAAATTATGTAGATGCAAATGACTTAGTGAATGGTTGTAGAAGCAATTTTCTAAATTTGCAAGTGATATTTAATTGGCAGACATTGCAAACAGTAAGGAGCAATTCAATCAGATAAAGGACTTGAATCATTAAGTACTTGGTCTAATAGATGGCAAGCACCGATAAGTGGTGAATAATCAGTCTTGAATCAGAGCTAAAGAATAAAGAATGAGTATTTGCCAAAGGGAATGATGCTGTCCAGGAATGGCTTTAAGGTTTCAAGAGAACTTGCAGGCAAGGACAAACAAAAATTCAGTAAAATATGTGTAGAACTAAAAAGATTTGGTGGGTTATAGGATATAAATTAACAGACTCCTGCATCAGTCAACGGCAAGGTGATATAAAGACTGGTGCTATGATGAGAAGATCTCATAAATTGAGGATATATAAATCCTAAAGTCCACCACTGGCTATTGAAATGCCTTCTATTACCAAGATTTTCATCTATCTCTGGTCATGGTTTAGGGATAAAATTAATGAGTAAGATAACTTCCATGTTGGGTGAGACCATTCTAACTTTTAAAGAGCATTTTACCCATGAAATTCTGTATGATTCTATGAACATAATCTTAGGGAATTGTGTTTAGATTGATAGGTCATTTCTATTTAGGATGCTCATTCTATAAATAATAGCCTATGTTAGTCTGGAAATTATAAACACAGAGGAATATACTACAAATGAAAGAAGATAATAATTTATATGGTCTGTGAAGGTAGGCACTTTCTCGACTTTTTGCAATGCTGAGAATTTTAACTGCTAAATAAAAAGTTTAACTTCAGTACTGAATAGAAATAAAAAAAATCTTTTATACAATTTTGAAGCCATATTTGGAATCTTCAAACAGTCACTCATGTGAACATACCAACCGCATTTGAGGAATTTGTTTTAAATTTGCATACTAATGTCAGAAAGAATATTTCAAAATAGAGCCCTATCTTGAAAGATATTTCTGGGTTTCTTTTTGGCTGCCATTTGGCTACTTCAGATTTTATTTGTTTTAAGTCTTTATGATTCTGTGTTTTCTGCTTATAATTTGATAAATTTTATAGTGGCAAGCATTACAAAAAGCCAAATTCCCCTGATTAAAAAACAAGCAAACCTTTGAGCACCTAACAAGACTCAGCTGTAATCAAGAGAGAAGGTGACTGCAGATGCTCCAGATACATGTGTGAGGACATCTAATGTATCTCTTATTAATTTTATATTTTGTTTAATGCCACCCAAAATTACTTGGAGAACAGCCATTATAGGTTCACTTTTCATAGAGACAAACTGTTTCTGGGAGCTAGTTCTTTCTCATTTAGAAAGAACTTACATTTCCCCACTGTAGAGCTCTTAAAACATCTTTAAAGAGCAGTCTTAAGTGAATTCTAGAATGATTGAAAAGTTTACAGTAATGAAAATTAAAATTCATTCAATTGTGGCCATTATCCTTGGTTTGCATTTTACTGAAATGTGGATTTACAGTTTCGGTATTTCAGGTAGAGATTGCTTCTATATGCTCTGCTCACAAACAGCCTTAAGATAACTTCTCAGAAAGTTAAAAAAAAGTAGTCTCTCTACATGATTAAAAAGGTCTTCTTTGAAGATGGTAGCATTCCTCTTGAGAACTGCAGAAATACTAGTATTTTTAAATCTCTTTTAATGCTGCAGGATAATTCCTGAAACACTGCAGTTTATAAATAACTTGTAGCTTGCTTCCCATTTGGCATTCAGTAAGAATTTATTGGGACCTAATGTGTAGCTGGCATTGTGGGGAACACATAAACTATAGAACACAGAGTTCTTTTTCTCTAAGAGCTAAGTAGCTTGGTAAGAATTAGAAGGGGGAGAGGGAGAGATTCAACTCATATCCAACACTTCAACTTCTGATAAAGTCATCCAGTCTCAAGGATTTATTATCATCTATAAGTAGACAACTTTTAAATTTGTTTCTTCATCCCAGACATCTCACCTGAATTACAGACCTAACAGTTCTTAGTGCATGCCTCCGTGCCCAGTCTGTCAGTCGTGTCTGACTCTTCGCCACCCCATGGACCACAGCCTGCTAGGCTCCGTTGTCTATGAAATTTTCCAGCCAAGATTACTGGAGTGGGTAGCCATTTCCTCCTTTAGGGAATCTTCTCAACTCAGGGACTGAACCCTTGTCTCTTGTGTCTCCTGCCTTAGCAGGCGGATTATTTACCACTGCACCAGGTGGGAACTCCATTTCTTAGTACTACTCAGCATTTCCTCTTAACATCTAATGGGCTCCTCAAAGGTAACATGTTCAAAACTGAATTCCTGATTTCACCACCACCCAACATGTTCTTGCCCACAGCCTTCTCTGTCATAGTGTATGGTTGTCATAGTGTATGTAAGCAAAATTCCAGTCTCCAAGTCAGTCAAAAATCTTTGAGTTATCCTTGACTTCTCTTCCCTCCATTATACCTCATGTTCTGCATCAACAATTTGCTCTGGCCATAAATCTGTAGTAAATCCTATATGATCATTCTTTACTACTCCACCAGTACCCACTGGTGCAAACCATTATTTCATCTCTTTAGGGCTACTTCCATAGCCTCTTAACTATCTACCAGACTACAGCTTTTTCCTTCTGTAATCCATTTTCAATACAGCAGTCAAAGTGATTCTTTTTTCTCTAATGTCAGTCAGATCATACCACACTCTCCCTAAAAGCGTCCAAAGGTTTTCCACCTTATTAGGGGGAAGTGGATATTCAAATTCTTATAATTACCTACAATGCCTTCTTGCTTATTCATATACATGTACATGCTCCATCATGTCTGTTAATCTCTTCCTCCTGGTTACTTCCCCAAAGTGGGTATTGCTTCAGGGCAGATCAGAAGTCTGAAAAAATAAGAATAAGGATTTAAAACCACACACATGTCAAAAGGAAAAAAAAATGGAGCAATGAATAATTTCTGGGTAAGTGATTAGTAGAAAGAGATAATACAGAAACCATAAAAGCAAAAGTTTATCAGACATAGCAAGTACAATATGGTAAGTATGGCCAGTTCCACCAGTTGCTCACCTATAAGCTTTGGCAAGCTACTCACTTTCTCTGAACCTCAGATTGTCCTCTGTACAAGGAAGGTAGTGATGCCCCTGTGCAGGGTTGTACAACTGGTGTACATTGAGGTTCACCCCACCTATGTGAGCTGAAAACATTAGCATCTGGACTACTAAGGTCAGAAGACCTGGCTGATAGCTTGATATGGAAAAATACTACAAAGTCAATGACTTCTTCATAGTGACAGCCCTCTTCAAGCAGTAGACAGCTTTGAAATCTATTCCTTTTATTTCACAATTTAGGGTTTTATAAAAATACGTGTTTCTCTCACCACTCAGCATAGAGCAAGTAAGTCAACAAACTTGTTTTGGAATTCTGTTGTGAGCAAAGCAGTGTGAAGAAATATTTAGGGAATCAGAACACTATGAAATAAAAGCTCTTAGCTCAAGAAGTTTATAATTGAGAAGATTAAAATAGGGATACATACTACATAAGAAATACAGAAAACAGAGAAATGAGGGATAAAGCTCCAAGTGAGGGAAAATGTCATGAACTTAGGTAAAAATGCTACACACACATGCAGGTACACATAGATAAATAGATAATATAGATAGACTAGTAAAAGCTAAACTATTTCTAGAGGGACTTGAAAATTATATAATTATGTGAATATGCATGGTAGAGGACAGGGGTTTGAAGAAAGAGAAAGCTATAGGGTATGTGTGTGGCTTCTGGGAAGAGGCCTAGAAATAAGACTAATGATGACATGAAAACTAAATTAATAATACTGTTTTGTCACAGTGGTGGTGTCAGAGACAAAACATCTATTGAAATAATGAAAAATATTAATTTCTAGAATTAGTGTGGTAAGTTCCAAGAAACAATTTTCAATTGAATATAATCCAAATTGCAAGATCAAATTCTGTTGCTTATAAGAGGCAAGAAAAAAGAAACAGTCTAAAAATTCTTCCACGGAAAATGATTAAATTTATCAGAGTACCATCATAATCATAATCATATTGAGTTCCGACCATCTGTTATTTATGTGCTAAAAATTCAAAGGTGACAAAAATAGTTGTTGCTTTAAACTCTGTGCAGACTTTAGAAAGACTGAACAGCTCTGTGCGTGTGTTTGTGTGTGTTACTCAAAGATATTATATAATATTATGTAAAGTTTGATCAAATATTGGAAAAAATATGTAGACATATACATATACATAAAATAGAAAAGAATCTAAAAGGACCTGCATTAATCTCAAAACAATGGTTATCTGTGTGAAGGTGTGGGGAAGACTGGAAGCTTTATCAGCCTGGGACTGTCAGCCATGGAAGTTGGTTTATATTGACAAGAAATAACAGGAGAAACTTAGTAAAATGACTAATCATGATCATTTAGTACATTTAACTGTAAAACTGATGCTAAAACAAGGTTAGAAACATGGGTTAAATGATAATATGAAATCATCATATGTTGTAAAAGTGAAACAATGGTTTTATTAAACACTGGGAGAAAAAGAAGGAAAGAAAGGGGAAAATAGAATATCATTATTAACTATAGTGTGAGTATATGTCACCTATTTCATTTAAAACTTAGAGAAAAAAAGTTAAGTGGGAAACAAAAGTGGGGAGTAAAGGCACTATAAAAGGTATAAAGTTAACCACTATAACAAAAGTACAGACCTTTTTAAAAGCTAAATAAAAAACATCAAAAACACATTACAGAGAAAAACACAGTAAATATAACAAAATTCAAACAATAATAGATAACATAAATAATGAAATATTAATCCATTTTTGCACTTATATCAGACATAACATCCTGAAAATACAGTTTTCTCAAGTAAACATGAAAAATTAACAAAAATCAGTAATAGATTAGGTCTCATCAAAAACACTGTTAAGTTTCATTGAGGAAGATATATTACAAATAACTTTCTCTGGTCCAAATACAATAAAACTAGAAAAAGAACAAAACTTAAAAAAGCTAAAAAGTGTGCAACAAATTTTAACAGAAGATATAAGGAAGATAAAAATAAAAGGAGAAAGTAATAAATAAATTTTTAAGCAAATTAAATTAATAAATTAAATCTTGGTTCTTAGAAAATCAGCAAAAGAGACAACATATTAGCTAAACCAGTCAAATAAAAGAGAATTTACACCAATGTATATGAAAGTTATCAAGGAATTATCTCACACAAGAGGGCGTTTACCTAGAGTGTTTCACAGGTGAACTCAACCAGTTCTTTAGAGGATAGATCATCCACTGCTGCTCCAGATTAAGGGAGACCAAGAGACACAACTACTAAATACAAGACATGATCCTGAACTAAATTGCTAATATGGGACAGTATTGGGACCAATGACAAAGTTGTAATATGGACTGCAGATTAAAGTATGGTATCGATATTAAATTTCTTCAATTTGATAGTAGTACTGTGGTTCCGTCTGCAGAATATCACTGTTATTTTGAAATAATATATTTGGTTGTGCTCTAAAAGAGAGAAAAGTAAACTTGAATAGACTAGAATAAATAGAAAAATGTAATGTTCTTAGATCCAAAGACTGTTAGAATATTATTTTTGACCAAAGTAAATTATGTCATCTTTGAGTCCATTCAGAATTCTGAAATGACTTTATGAATTTATGAGAGTGATTTAAAATACATTAGAAGATATATTTACATAGTTTTAGCTTAAAAAATTCTGAAGGTGAAAACAACGGAAAGCAAGAAATTCATGACTTGTAAATATTGACAATACTGACATAAAGAAATTAAAATTGTATGAAATTGGACCCTTAGAAAAGAAGTCCCAGAACATGTGTGTGTGTGTGTGTGTGTGTGATTCCGTGAATTAAGCATATGTTGAAAGAGTCATTTCAAATCAGGAGAGAAACTGTACATTCTTCTAGAGCAGTACTGAGGGAGTGGGCTCATTGTTTGGAGGGGGAAGTGATTATGTTCACATCACATAGACTATGGAGACAACCTCCCATCCAACCATCTCATCCTCTGTCACCCTCCTTTCCTTCTGCCTTCAGTTTCTCCCAGCATCAGGGTCTTTTCCAATAAGTAAGTTCTTCCCATCAGGTGGCTAAAGTATTGGAGTTTCAGCTTCAATATTAGTACTTCTAAAGAGTATTCAGGGCGGATTTCCTTTAAGATTGACTGGTTTTAGCTCGCTACTATCCCAGTACTGCCCCATCTTAGCAATTTATTTAGTGCTTACTAGCACTATATAATGGTTTCCCTGGTGGATCAAGTGGTAAGAATCCACCTGCAGTACCGGGCACCTGGGTTCAGTCCCTGGGAAGGGAAAATCCCCTGGAGAAGGGAATGGCAACCCACTCCAGTATTCTTGCCTGGAGAATCCCAGGGACAGAGGAGCCTGGCGGGCTGCAATCCATAGGGTTACAAAGAGTTGGATACAACTGAAGCAACTTAGCACACACACAAGCACTGTACTGATGTTAAATAGTAGTAGCTATGGTATAGTATAGCATATAGCTAGTACAGCTAATATAGCTGCTACTATATAGATGTTAAGTATTAGTAGCTATAGTGTAATAGTGTAATAACAAAATATTCTTAGTACTTGTCTTAATTGGATTATTAGTTCCCTTATCATGCTCTAAGCTATAATCAAATTAAAACCATTCTTAATTTTTTTTAATTGAGGAAGACTCTTTTTTTTTGTTTTTACTTTTTTTTATTTAATTTTCTTTACTTTATTGTGTTGGTTTTGCCATACATTGGCATGTTATTATTCAGCCATAAAAAAAGAATGAAATTATGCCATTTGCAGCAACATGGATGGACCTAGAGAAGATCATGCTTAGTGAAGTAAGTCGGACAGAGAAAAACAAATACTGTGTAATATCACCTTATATGTAGAATCTAAAATATTAAGTTAATGTGTACAGCAAATAGAAACAGATATACAAAATATACTAGTTGTTACAGTATAGAAAAGGAAGAAGGGAAGAGCAAGATAGGGGTATCAGATTAAGAAATAGAAAGTAGTATGGTAAAATAGATAAGAAGGATATGGTGTATAGCACAGAGAATTATAGTTGTTATTTTGTAAGAAGTTTTAATGGAGTATAATCTGTAAAAATAATCACTATGCTGTACAGCTAAAACTAATATAATGTTGTAAATCAACATAGTTCAAAAAAAATCAATACTGTTCTTTCAGTGAGCTTGCAAATGCTCTGCATAGAAATGTAGTTGTTGTTCAGTCAAAAGTCGTGTCCATTTGCAGCTTTTTAAGGAACCTCCACACTGTTTTCCATAGTGGCTGTACTAGTTTGCATTCCCACCAACAGTGTAAGAGGGTTCCCTTTTCTCCACATCCTCTCCAGCATTTATTGCTTGTAGACTTTTGGATGGCAGCCATTCTGGCTGTGGTATATATACACAATGGAATATTACTCAGCATTAAAAAAAAATTCATTTGAAGCAATTCTACTCAGATGGACGAAACTGGAGCCCATTATCCAGAGTGAAGTAAGCCAGAAGCAAAAACAACAATACAGTATATTAACACATATATATGGAATTTAGAAAGACAGTAATGAGAACCCAACATGGGAGACAACAAAAGGAACGCAGATGTATAGAATAGACTTGTGGACTTTGTGGATGAGGGTAAGGGTGGGATGAGATGGGAGAAGGGCACTGAAGCATGTTAATTGTCATGTGTCTAATCAATCGCCAGCCCAGGATTGATGCTCGGGACTGGTGCAGCGAGATTTCCCGGGGGGGAGGGAGGAGGGAGGGGGGACCCGGAGGGGAAGCATATGTAAACCCATGGTGATATCATAACAATGTATGGCTAAAACAATAATAAAAAAAAAAAAAAGATAAAAAAAAAAATAAAAATAAAGTCGTGTCCAACTCTGCAACTCCATGACTGCAATAGGCCATGCCCCCCTGTCCCTCACCACTCCCGGAGTTTGCCCAAGTTCATGTCTGTTGCATCAGTTATGCCATCTAACTCTCTCATCCTATATCACCCTCTTCTCCTGCCTTCAATCTTTTCCAGCATCAGGGTCTTTTCCAGTGAGTCAGATGTTCTCATCAGGTGGGCCAAAGTATTGGAGCTTCAGCTTCAGCATCAGTCCTTCCAATGAGTATTCAGGGTTGATTTCTTTTAGGATTGACTGCTTTGATCTCCTTGCTGTCCAAGCATAGAGGTGTAAAAGTAAATATATAAAAACATTAAGGGAGTTGCAATAGCAATCATCCTATTAGGATCTGACTGTTTTCTTTATAATTTTTTGTTCTTTAAAAATACTCTAGAATTTTTAAGTATAATCTTAATTTCAGAATTAAAGTTACTTTAATGACAATCTCATTGGTTTAGCCTGGATATTTATTCACTTCCAGTGGAATGTTTGAAAAGTAATGGATATTGTACTATGTTTTTATTAATATGATTGCAACTGAAATATTAATATATAACAGTGACATGTGAAAAATATTTGTTTTTTTCAAAGAAATACGTAAAGTCTTGACATTGAGAAAATTAATCATTGTAATCACTCTGACAATTTGATTGGTTTTTTTTCCCCCAGTATTTATGTTTTGTTTTTTCGTAAGGGCAATAACAACTGACATATTGTATTTTCTAAGAAAGACTGGTTGAAACTTTAAGGTCTTTAATGTATTAGAACAAGAATGTTTACATTCCCATATTAGCAGAAAATGGCCATAATATAAGGTTTCAATAAATGATTTTTAGAATTAAAATTTCAGAGTTGGAAAGGCTCTTATATTGCCAATTCAATCTATTCTTTATACAGATGAGTAATCTAAAATGATGACAGTTTGCCTACTTGCCCAAAGTCATGTCATATATCATTAAATAAAGGTTAAGACTTGAATACATTCTTTCTTCTCTGCCACCTTTCCTTCCCCTCTTTCCCTCCCTTCCCAGCCCTTCTTTTCATCCTCTTTAGCATTTCATCAATGCCTATTTTCTCCCAAGCAAACCTGAAATTTTTACATTAAAATATTATTTCAAGACCAAAGAATATAAAACAATGTTTAAGAAAACTGTCAAGAAATTTTTAAAAATCTATGAACACTTCATTCTTGTGGAGAGTAGGAGGAAAATGTATGATTTAAGAAGTTGAATAGGCAGCATAGACCTAGTGCCTTGTTAAATATGTGCTAAAGCTCTTCAATAATGATTTTTCTTTCACTTTGTGCAAAAAAAATCTTTAAGGTGAAAATAAGAGAATAGAGGGAGGGACTTCCCAGATGGTTCAGTGGTTCAGACTCCCTGCTTCCATAGCAGAGTGCAGGTTTGATCCCTGGTTAGGAACTAAGATCCCAAACACCATGCAAGGCAGCAAAAAAAAAAAAAAAAGAAGAAGAAGAAGAAGAAAAAGAAGAATGATAGTGGAAAATACTTAAAGGAATTGAAGGCACCTTTCAATTCTGTTCAGTTCAATTGCTCAGTCTTGTCCAGCTCTTTGTGACCCCATGGACTGCAACACGCCAGACTTCCCTGTCCATCACCAACTCCCAGAGCTTACTCAAACTCATGTCCATTGAGTCGGTGATGCCATCCAACCATCTCACCCTCTGTCGTCCCCTTCTCCTCCTGCCTTCAATCATTCCCAGCATCAAGGTCTTTTCCAATGAGTCAGTTCTTCACATCAGGTGGCCAAAGTATTGGAGTTTCAGCTTCAGCATCAGTCCTTCCAGTGAATATTCAGTACTGATTTCCTTTAGGATTGACTGGTTGGATCTCCTTGTAGTCCAAAAGTCTTTAATGAGGCACCTTTAATGAGTTAAAATTTCCAAGTCTAAATGAATGATATCTGAAGGGAATAAATGTATTTCCTGAGGTGATATATGAGTTACTATAGATAATATGTGCAAAACAAGAAAAAGAGAGCTGTTATATAATTGGAGATTGATTTTTCAAAACTAGAAAAGCAAATTCATTCTCACAGAGCAATGAATTTGATTTTATTTTCTGATAAATTTATGGAATGGATTATTAATCAAATGTGTTATAGTGACAATGAAGTAAGCAGTTCATTTTCTTTTTTGATGGCATTAGCTATTCATAAGATGAATATGATTACTCATATATTTTGAGTTCAATAATGCCTTTTACAAAGCATTTAAAAACTATACAGAGAAAATTTACTGGATGACAGTAGGGTAAAAATACTTGTAGATGACTAAAAAAATTGTATCTGAAGTGCTAACTAATGAACTATTGTCAAAGTGGGTAGCACTATATAGGCAAGTTTCAATACTTTGAACTTACCCACGTACTCTTCATAAATATTTTACTAGTAATGTGGATAAAGAAGTAAAGGCCTGCTTCTTAACCTTCCTAATGAGGCAAAATGAGCAGAAAAAGGTGATGTAATTGTTGATAGTAAAGATTCAAAATGTTTTAGATAGATGTGATGATCAAAAGAATCAAAGAATGAAACTGGTGAATGATAAATATAAAATTCAACATGGATCACATCCTTGTTGTGGTAAGCAGCTTGCGTAACTCAGGGCAGTTATGAGCCTTGCCGTACAGAGCCACTCAAGATGAATGGATCATACTGGAGAGGTCTGACAATAGGGGGTCCACTGGAGGAGAGAATGGCAAACCACTGCAGTATTTTGCCTCAAGAACTCCACAAACAATTTAAAATTCAATATTTCCCTTCAAAATCAACTGCATAGGATTTCTGAGGATTTCTGGGTCAACAGTATTTTGTTTTAAAATATTTTATAACTTTAGGATCAATAATTTTTATTTGATTCTAAGTTTAGTCTAAGTCCATCTTTGCATGAAAAGCTCCCTTGGTGTCTCTAAGTTTCTTGAAGAGATCTCTAGTTTTCCCCTTTCTGTTGTTTTCCTTTATTTCTTTGCATTCATCACTGTGGAAGGCTTTCTTATCTCTCCTTGCTGTTCTTTGGAATTCTGAATTCAAATGGGTATATCTTCCCTTTTATCCTTTGCCTTTCACTTCTCTTCTTTTCACAGCTATTTGTAAGGCCTCCTCACATAATTTTACCCTTTTGCATTTCTTTTTCTTGAGGTTGGTCTTGATCACTGCCTCCTATACAATGTATTGAACCTCCATCCATAGTTCTTCAGGCACTCTATCAGATGTAATCCCTTGAATCTATTTCTCACTTCTACTGTATAGTCGTAAGAGATTTGATTTAGGTTATACCTGAATGGTCTAATGGTTTTCCCCACTTTCTTCACTTTAAGTCTGAATTTGGCAATAAGGGGTTCATGATCTGAGCCACAGTCAGCTCCCAGTCTTGTTTTTGCTAACTGTATAGAGCTTCTACATTTTGGCTGCAAAGAATATAATCAGTCTGATTTTGGTGTTGACCATCTGCTGATGTCCATGGGTAGAGACTCCTCTTGTGTTGTTGGAAGAGAGTATTTGCTATGACCAGTGCATTCTCTTGGCAAACTCTGTTAGCCTTTGACCTGCTTCATTCTATATGAAAAGGCCAAATTTTCCCATTACTCCAGGTATTTCTTGACTTCCTACTTTTGCATTCTAGTCCCCTATAATGAAAAGGACATCTTTTGGGGGTGTTAGTTCTAGAAGGTCTTGGAGGTCTTCAAGAAACCATTCAACTTCAGCTTCTTCAGCATTACTGATCAGGACAGAGACTTGGTTTACTGTGATATTGAATGGTTTGCCTTGGAAATGAACAGAGATTATTCTGTTGTTTCTGAGATTTCATCCAAGTACTGCATTTCGGACTCTTTTGTTGACTATGATGGCTGCTTCATTTTTTCTAAGGGATTCTTGCCCATGGTAGTAGATATAATGGTCATGAAAAGATGGGCACAATAAAGGAGAGAAATGGTATATATCTAAGAGAAGCAGAAGATATTAAGAAGAGGTGGCAAGAATATACAAAAGAACTATACACAAAAGATCTTCACAACCCAGATAATCATGATGGTTTGACCACACAGTTAGAGCCAGACATCCTGGAATACAAAGTCAAGTGGGCCTTAGGAAGCATCACTACGAACAAAAAGCTAGTGGAGGTGATGGAATTCCAGTTGAGCTATTTCATATCCTAAAAGATGATGCTCTGAAAGTGCTGCATTCAATATGCCAGCAAATTTGGAAAACTCAACAGTGGCCACAAAACTGCAAAAGGCCAGTTTTCATTCAAGTTCCAAAGAAAGGCAATGCCAAAGAATGCTCAAACTACCACACAGTTGTACTCATCTTACATGCTAACAAGTAATGCTCAAAATTCTCCAAGCCAGGCTTCAACAGTACGTGAACTGTGAACTTCCAGATGTTCAAGCTGGTTTTAGAAAAGGCAGAGGAGCTAGAGATCAAATTGCCAACATCCGCTGGATTATTGAAAAAGCAAAAGAGTTCCAGAAAAGCATCTACTTTTGATTTATTGACTATTGACTATTGACTTATTGACTATTCCAAAGCCTTTGACTGTGTGGATGACAACAAACTGTCAAAAATTCCCAAGAGATGGGAATACCCAACCACCTGACCTGCCTCCCGAGAAATCCGTATGCAGGTCAAGAAGCAACAGTTATAACTGGACATGAAACAACAGACTGGTTCCAAATAAGGATAAGAGTAGGTCAAGGCTGTATATTGTCACCCTGCTTATTTAACTTATATGCAGAGTATATCATGAGAAATGCTGGGCTGGATAAAGCTCAAGCTGGAATCAAGATTGCCAGGAGAAATATCAATAACCTCAGATATGCAGGTGATACCACCCTTATGGCAGAAAGTGAAGAAGAACTAAAAATCCTCTTGATGAAAGTGAAAGAGGAGAGTGAAAATGTTGACTTAAAACTCAATATTCAGAAAACTAACTTCATGACATCTGGTCCCATAACTTCATAGGACATAGATGGGGAAAGAGTGGAAACAATGACAGGCTTATTTTGGGGGACTCCATAATCACTGCAGATGGTGACTACAGCCATGAAATTAAAAGCCACTTGCTCCTTGGAAGAAAAATTATGACCATCCTAGATAGCTTATTAAAAAGCAAAGACATTACTTTGCCAACAAAGGTCCATTTGGTCAAAGCTATAATTTTTCCAGTAGTTATGTATAGATGTGAGAGTTGGACTATAAAGAAAGCTGAGTGCTGAAGAATTGTTTTTGCACTGTGGTGTTGGAGAAGACTCTTGAGAGTCCCTTAGACTGCAAGAGATCCAACCAGTCCATCTTAAAGGAAATCAGTACTGAATATTCATTGGAAGGACTGATGCTGAAGCTGAATCTCCCATACTTTGGCCACCTGATGTGAGGAACTGACTCTTTTGAAAAGACCCTAATGCTGGGAAAGATTGAAGGTGGGAGAATTAAGGGACAACAGAAGATTAGATGGTTGGATGGCATCACCTACTCAATGGACATGAGTTTGAGTAAACTCCGGGAGTTTGTGTTGGACAGGGAAGACTGGTGTGCTGCAGTCCATGGGGTCCCAAAGATTTGAACACGACTGAGTGACTGAACTGAACTTAGGATAAGTCAGTGTTATAATTCACCAAGTAAAAAATGATTCAGGTTCCAGTGTCATTTCAAAAAACTATACTATCATATCAGTTAAGGAGGCATTGATGAATTAGATTATATCTATGGAAAATGACCAGTATTTTGAGGGATATGGAAATCATATCTTGAGAAGAGTGATTGAATAAACAAATTATTTTTATTTTAAAGTAACTTTTCTAAGTAGAGAATAAGCTAGTGTTCTCTAAGTATTTGAAAATTGTCATAGAGGGAGATCTATTTCAATTTATAATGTGATGTATTGGAAACATACTTAATAGAGGATTCAGAGAAGTATATATCAGTTCATAATAAAATCAATACATTATATTAATTAGAATATTTCAAATGTAAATTTTTCATCTTCATAATTGGATTTGTTAGAATATTAAATAATATAATGTATGTGGAGCATGTAACATGGCACTAGGTAAATAGTAAACATTAAATAAATGTGTAGTTATTGGTATTAGTAGTATAATGTCCTTAGCATTATGGAGAAGGGAATGGATACCCACTCCAGTTTTCTTGCCTGGAGAATTCCATGGACAGAGAAGCCTGGCAGGCTACAGTTCATGTGGTTGGAAAGGGTCAGACATGACTGAGCAACTAACTCGTTTACTTCACTTTCATTGTATTATCCATCCATCTCTTTATATGACTGGAAGAATGCAAATCTTCTATCTCCTTTCAAGATAAATGCTAAAACATTGTAATTAGAACAGTTGTAAAACATTTATATTCTACAATAGTTTTAGTGCTAGATCTTATCAAAATTCAAATAAGCACTTTTACATTAAACACTTGACATATAATAATAGTTTGTAATATATTGAACCTGCCCTAATAAACTCTACCTTAGCTAAGGTAAATAACATAAACATAAGTATATTGATAAAACAGGAACCTGATTTTAATTATTGAAATAATTAAGATATAAATCTTCTCTCACTTCTATAAAATATTAGATTCTTATAGTGCCATTTTATTTTCATTCTATAAAATCCCCTTTTTGTCAATTATGCTGAGAAATAGAAAACTTATAAGAATTGGTTGATGAATATCTAGTAAATGTTCCACCTTCCTTCATATATGAAGCAACAATTTATTGATGATGAATCTATGCCAGATAAGTGTGCTGGATACAAGAATATGCCATATTTTTTGTTAAAATGATAGTCCCTGCCTTCACAGGGCTTTTGGTCTAATAGAAAATTCCATTGGTCAAAACTCATACAAATGTGGGTAAAATTATAACTGGTATAACTGCTAGGAAAGTGAGGGATACTCCTTCTGATAATGTAAAGAGCAGAATTATTATTCTAGTCAAAACAGCCCATGGATAACTTCCCTGTGGAAGTGATGATTGAGCTGATTTATGAATATGAAGAAAGAGTTCACCTGAAGTTTTAGGAGGATCAATTCAGACAGTATAATCAGCATGTAAGATCATGCATCACAGAGAAGTGCTGGAAATAAAAATGGTCCAGTAGAAATATGTTGAGGTAAGTGGAGGATAGTCTATCCAAAGACATATAGACTTTGTTAAAGATTTTAATCTCTTTTCTTAAAATCAGAACAAATCCACAGAAAACCTTTAAACTGTGGTGGGGAACAAGATGAGATTTGCTCAACAGAAAGACTGCCAAGATTTAAGACTTATGTGAAAAGATATTCAGTGAAGCAGGAAACATTGGAAGAGGACTGATTTGAGTTGAATACCTCTGTTGTGGTCTTGGCCACATTAAATTTGAAGTGTTTTGAAGACATCTATAGAAATATGTTATGTAATTACAGAAACCAGTCTAGACTCCAGAGCTCAGCTCTAAATCTAAAAGTAGAAATTTGTAAATCATGTGTGTAGAAGGGGATCAGTGGGGGTAAATGGATATGAATGGGCTTGCCTAGGCAGAGGATCTCAAATAAGAAAAGGGCCCAAGTCCAGAGGATTGCCAATGTCAAACTGCCAAGAAATTGATGTTTAAGCATCTGAAATGGAAGGGAATGGTTGTTAAGTTTATTTATAGAGGTTTGGCATTAGACAGGAGGACAATTCTCCACAGCAAATAAAACTTGAATCAAATAGGCTGGATGTGGGATATAGATTGATAAATAGAAATAAGTATGAATTTTAATTTAGTATCTTCTATGTCCTCTGTAAAAAAAATGTGGAGGTCATCTTCTGAAAATTAGAGGGACTGAGAAAATTAAATATTTTATACATACATGCATAGATACATAAGTACATAGACAAATGATAGACAAAGAGGGAAAGAAAGAAAGGCATGGCTGTTCGAGCAGTTTTGGTTACTTGGACCTTTTCAAGAAGTTTTAGGACCATCTTTATGAGTCAGTGGTTCTAGCTTTTTCTTCTGTTGCAGTACAGCTTCTTTATTAGAAGTAAAGAAGATCACATACTAATACAAACACAGTGGTCTGCTATATCACTAATTCATGAGTCTGGAGTGAGGCACTTCCTCAGGAAGGTGAATACAAATCTCAGAGAAAGAAAAATCTGTGTGTTGTTGGGTGGTGTGTGCTGTGTTTGTAAATGTATTTGTGCAGTTTAAAAAGCCCATTTTATGATTCTAATATCCTCCCCACAGGGTGACTAGGACTTTCTCCTTGAGCACAGAATAACCAAGTGTTGACAGTAGACTAGAATTTAGGACATTCTTCATAGAAACAGGATAAGCAATTATTATTTTTAATAAATATTTTAGCACAAACAATCAGTTCACTTCTCCAAAAGAAAACAATGTTTTCTATATAAACACAACATTCCCTAGATATTTTTAATAATATTATAGAAATTTATTGTGTAAATTTGATAAATTTATAAGTATCTATTATTAAAAATCAGTATAATGATTATTTCATAATCATTAAATGTAAAAGATTTAGTTATTTATTAGTGAAGTATTTGTGAACATTTACAACTATTTAATCAATATGTTTTCAGCAAATTCCTCCTTAGATGGAATTTTTTTTGCTTTAACTCATCAAGTGCATTGGGTCCCTAGTACATCAATTTGTAAATTACTGATCTGCAGTACTTTAATATCCTGAAAAAGGATATGTGTTTTCTGAGAATTTAATTAAATCTTAAGGAGTTATTTATTCACCACTGAGGTTGGGATAAGTGAGTCAACTCATAATAGTCATACTAAAGACTATTTATTTCACAAATAGGTAAACTGAAGCTCAGAAAAGGTGAAACTAAAGTGCTAAGGAATCAGGTTACATTTCTTTCAGAAAAAAAACTGATTCCTAGTAACTAAACAATGCAAAAATAAACTCATGAGCTTGAAAGCAATAACTATTTCTCTGAAAATTCATTTCTGTATAGTGTTACTAAGTTGAATACTTCTCAGTTAATAAGCCTAAATTCATAGTACTTATGATAATATAGCCTTGTTGCAGTGTAAATAGTAAAATTAAGAAAAGCAAAGCTTCAAACTCTTTTAAAGTAAAAATTTTCCTCAAACTGGTCATCCTAATTACCTACAATATGAACCATTTGGCAAATGAGTGATTTCTTGCAATATGGTAAATGATTATAAGCACAGGCTTTGGAGTAAGAAAAACATAGCTTTAATATTCGGCTTCTGAAAACTTTGTAACTGTGAGGACTGAAATAAGTTACTTAACCTCTTGAAGTTTTAGTTTCTTCATGTGAAATGGAGAAGAAAACATGTAATTCATAACTCATTGTAAGGATTCAATGAGAAAAGTTATTCTAATACTTAGCACAGGGCCTACCACCAAAATATATACACACACCCACACATACACACACACACAGAGCTGAACTTTAGGTAGAGTATCTTTGTAGCTGTTATTACTTCAGAAGCTAAATGTATCTGAGTTGGTTTAGTGGTCTACTAGGCATGTTAGTTTTCATCTCTTTTTTCCTCCAAAAGCATTAAAACCAATTTCTGTATTCTTTCATTACACAATAACGAAAAAAGAACAGTGAAAATGTTCAACAATTTACTGTTGTTTGTGTTTGTCTGAAAGAAGCTTTCTGCAGGTTTAGTCACAGCTATAGATCATTATTTCAAACAACATGCATCATATGGATATGTAAATATTTTATACATCATAGATAGAATTTAAATGTGAAGTCATTTGTTCTGTGCTTTCACTGCAATTCTCTGTGCCTTATTATATAAGCAAAATAGCATATGCTATGATTTTGAGTGCTAAATTCTGAGAATCTAAGGCACACTCCGAGAAGAATGGTTATTGTTCCAAGAAGAGTATCTGTCTCCCTAATCTTAAATTGTTTACTAAAATGATTCTGAGGTTTAAAAAATAAAATAATAGTAGAAATTTCTGGTGTATGATGCTATACCTTAGTGCCATGAAAGCTCTAATAAACTATTATGTATATAGATCCTAATAATATAAATTTTGATGGAGAGAAGTCTAAACCAAGGGTGAAATGCCATGTTGAATGTTTTTAATAACCTAATAATTTACACGGTAATAATATATTGAATTTATTGGAAATATTTTCTCAGCAAGAATTATTTAGAATAAGTTTTATCTTTGCTATTGTGTTAATGATGGCTTGCTCAGATGGTAAAGCGTCTGCCTGCAATGCGGGAGACCGGGGTTCAATCCCTGGGTTGGGAAGATCCCCTGGAGAAAGAAATGGCAATCCACTCCAGTACTCTTGCCTGGAAAATCCCATGGATGGAGGAGCCTGGTAGACTACACTTCATGGGGTCACAGAGAGTCGGAAACGACTGAGCAAGTTCATTTTGATAAAGTTACCCAAGGGGAAAAAAAACAGTTTCCTTCAGGAGTTACCTGTGTCTGAAATATTCTTCTCTGATTTCACATGCACTGATAATATGAACAAGGTAATTTGTCTAACTATCCTGAGCTAAGATTTGCAGGAGGAAATGCAAAATTCACATATGGCTATTCTCTAAGAAGTCTCTGCTGTGCTTTTCAGTTTTTATAAAAAGGCTTAAGATGTTGCCTGAGGCATTTATTTTTTTCCCTCAAGACAAGCTACAGTGCCACAAATAAAGTTGTTTTTCATGCTGCTAACATATTCCTTTCTCTTTCCATTTCTCAGAGAGCTGACATAGGAATTTCTGCTTTAACCATCACCCCAGACCGTGAGAATGTGGTGGACTTTACAACACGTTACATGGATTACTCAGTGGGAGTCCTACTTCGAAGGGCTGAAAAGACAGTGGATATGTTTGCTTGTCTTGCCCCGTTTGATCTGTCACTATGGGCTTGCATTGCTGGCACAGTCCTTCTAGTGGGTCTGCTGGTCTACCTCTTGAATTGGCTTAATCCTCCACGATTACAAATGGGATCAATGACTTCTACTACTCTCTACAACTCCATGTGGTTTGTGTACGGATCCTTTGTACAACAAGGTAAGGATAAAAAATATAGTATAAAAAAGAAGTGTGTTGTTTCATATGCCATGAATTCAGTTGGGAAGGTTCTGTATCTCGACATCAATAAATGTTCTAAAAGGTCTTCAGAACAACACTCAGAAAAGAACATATTCTACTCTCTCCTAGTGGACCTCAAACACCAGATTTCCAGTAAAAAAAAAAAAAGGAAAGAAAAAAAGAATGGTACAGTATCTTTTGATGTAAATTCAATTTCACCAACAAAGCCAAAGATAAATGTCAGATGTCAGGTTCACAAGAAACTCAAGATGAGATTTTCCCAAACTCTGAAATTCTGAGAAATATGAGATGAAAATACTATCAGAGCAGATACTACTTAATTATTTACATATGTAAGAGATGTTGAGACTTGCTTTTTGTTGAGAGACATCATTTCATGTATTAAAAATATTTATTGGCAGTTTAAAGCCCTCAAGATTCCAATAAGAAATTTTATGCTATATCTTTCACTTTAATACATAATCTTTACCAGTTATTTAACTGAAATTTCATTGTATTCTACAGAATGTCTTTGCTGTGTAGTTCAATAGTCAGTCTGGCTACTCTAAACTTGTCTACATAATTACTTGACTGTTTCAGAATAGAACAATACTTATTTAATCCCTCATTTAAGACTGTTGCTATCATAGAAAATGAAATAATACAATACTTAGGGGATTATTAGTTTCTTGCAAATGTGTCATATGTATTGAAGACAAGACATAGGTGTCACAGTGGAAACACATGATGCTTTTTCCTTAATATTTATTAATACAACTCTCAATAGCATCTTATTTTTTAAATATACTTGCTATTGGATCTTCCACTAAATTTCATCCTTTCTATTCTCATTTGACTAATCATAAGTTTTGTCTAGACTTTTAACCTCTACTTTCTCCCTTAAAATCTGCCCCTTGAACATGCTTTTCCACTACCTTTCTGCATCTTCATATATTTATCACAGAAAGTTTTGGTCCATTAAATAATCACTAATCTAGGAGATATTTGCATCCATGCATGCTTAGTAGTGTACAACTCTTTCTGACCCCATGGACTATATATAACCCACCAAACTTCTCTCTCCATGGGATTTCTCAGGCATGAATACTGGAGAGGGTTGCCATTTCCTTCTCCAGGGGATTTTTCCCATACCAGGGATTGAACCTGCATCTCTTGCGTCTCCTGCATTGGCAGGCAGATTCTTTACCACTAGCACCACCTAGGAAGTCCATGTAGTAGATATTTAATCCACACCTTTTATTTAACAGAACTTTGCTAGGCACTGAGTATACAGCTGTGAACAAGAGTCTTTGCCATCATTGATTTACAAGTCCTTTGGGACACAAACATGGAAAAGCACATTGGTAGAGATCAGCACAGACTGTTATGAGATCATAGAAGTAGGGAGGCTACATATATCTTAATGTGGCAAAGAAGGCTTTTTGAGTTAATACTGTATGAACAGACAGAATTAACTATGCAAAGGGCTTATTGAAGAAGAGGATGGGGGAAGGATACATAGATGGTAGAACAGAATTGAAGATTAAAAAGTCAGAAAGAAAGTGCAGTAAACATTGCAGGATGTAACCGATAAAGATAAGGCCAAAGATATATTTGTTAATACCAGGGATTTGAATTTTATCTTCAGGGAAATTATCAGCAATTTGCAGGCATTTAACAGGAAAATACATGTTTAACTTTTACCTATAGAAATATTCTGATTTTCAAATGGAGGAAATTGAAAAAGAACAATGTGGAAAGGGAGAAAAATTATCTGAGTATTATAATAACAAAGTAAAGAGGCAGCATGGCTTGCACAAAGGAAAGATGGCATTGGGAATAAAGAGAAGGGTATTGATCAATTGGAATCAGTAGAACATGATAAATTATACAGTGGTATGGGAATTGATACAAAAGGACAAAAAGGAGGTGAAATTTTATACTAGGTTTCTGGATTGGGAAGTTATGTGTATTGGATGTTGATGTCATTTCTGGGGAAAAAATTAGGGAGATCAGGAATGATAGGGACGATAATCCATGCATTTTGATGCCTTTGAGTTGTATACCTGTGAAATATCCAGGGGTATATTTCTAATACTTGTTAGTGGTTTGATATATTTATCAGAAGCACAGAAAATGTGTCTGGGCTGTATTATATATTGGGTATATATTGAGGCGATATTGGCATGTAGGAGATAATTGAAGCCAAGAAAGTGAATCATATCATACAGAGTAGTTGTTCTCAACTGCATACTCCTGATTGCATTACGCATAAAGGGCCTAGGACAGAGCCCTATGTAAATGAATGGGTAGAGAAGATTTCAGTGGTAAATTATAAAGAATGACAAGAAAGAAGCAAGTACCACATATACCATCTAGTTGTACACACACAAAGCAAAGATAATATTTGAATATGGAAGGTTTGGTTGACAGAGTTAAACATTCCAATGAACTGAGTAAAATTAATACTTGAAAGGTGTTCATTAGATTTAGTGATAGCCTTTTTATTGGTAGTGTTCCAGTGACTATAGCTGTGTAATAAATTAATTTAAAACCTATCAATTTTGTGCATCACAGATTCAGACAAGACATGATGAGGGTGGTTTGTCTTTGCTCAATAACCTCTGAACTCCCACTAGACAGCCCAAACTTTGCAAGCTAAACTCATCTGAAGGGTTGTTCATTCTACTCACATGTCTGGTAGTTAGTGCTAGCTGAGAGCTATTTCATCTATGGCCTTTCTCTATAGGGTAATTTGGCTTTCTCACAGCATGATGGTTGATTTCTCCATAGAGAGCATCCTCAAAATAGAGAAAAGAGTCAATGAAACAAGAAATTTGTAGTTCAGGTTGGGGATTATAAATTTATATGATAGTGTGAGTTTCTCTTGCAGGAAACACTCTGTATGTGCTTTGTAATGACAATTAAAATGGTCAAAAAATGTGAACTTCTTAGATGCAATAACCTACACAAGTATCACATAAGTGTTTACTAAATAAAAACAAAATCTTAGGCTCAACTATGACTAGTTAGGCACATGAAAAAAAGGGTAACAAGGCAAATTACTTTAGATTGTTGCCAAGACTGTGGTTGAAATCATAGATTCTAGGGTACATGGAGAAATAAAAAAATAGAAGGACCAATGATGAATCCAATAGTGACTAAGACCAGAAGGTAATAGAGTAGTAGTGGAAGAGAATAAAGTTCTCAATGAGGCCAAAAAACAATAGTGGAAACATTAGTGTGAGGGTTCAAAGTTTGTATTTACCGAATGGGACATGTGGATAGGGTTCCTGAAGAGGTAGTATAAAAAAAAGATCTTAATGACCCAGATAACCACGAAGGTGTGATCACTCACCTAGTGCCAGGCCTCCTGAAGTGTGAAGTCAAGTGGGCCTCAGGAAGCATCACTGCTAACCAATTTATCGGAGGTGATGGAATTCCAGTTGAGAAATTTAAATCTTAAAAGATGATGCTGTGAAAGTGCTGCACTCAATATGCCAGAAAATTTGGAAAACTCAGCAGTGGCTACAGGACTGAAAATGTCAGTTTCCATTCCAATCCCAAAGAAAAGCAATGCCAAAGAATGTTCAGACTACTGCACAATTGTACTCATCTCACACGCTAGCAAAGTAATGCTCAAAATTCTCCAAGCTAGTCTTCAGCAATATGTGAAGCAGGAACTTCCAGATGTTGAAGTGGGATTTAGAAAAGGCAGAGGAACCAGAGATCTAATTGCTAACGTCTGCTGGATCATTAAGAAACCATGAGAGTTCCAGAAAAACATCTAATTCTGCTTTATTGACTATGCTAAAGCCTTTGACTGTGTGGATCACAATAAACTGTGGAAAATTCTTAAAGAGACGGGAATACCATATCTCCTGACCTGCTTCTTGAGAAATCTGTATGCAGGTAAAGAGGCAACAGTTAGAACTGGACATGAAACAACGGACTGGTTCCAATTTGGAAAAGGAATACGTCAATGCTGTATATTGTCACCCTGTTTTTTTTTAACTTATATGCAGAGTACATCATCTGAAATACTGGATGGATGAAGCACAAGATGAAATCAATTACCAGGAGAAATGCCAATAACCTCAGATATGCAGATGACACCACCCTTAAGGTAGAAAGCAAAGAGGAGCTGAAGAGCCTCTTGATAAGAGTGAAAGAGGAGAGTAAAAAAGCTAGTTTAAAACTCAACATTCAAAAAATAAAGATCATGGCATCTGGTCCCATCACTTCATGGCAAATAGATGGAGAAACAATGGAAACAGTGACAGACATTAAAATCTTGCACTCCAAAATCAGTGCAGATGGTGACTGCAGCCATGAAATTAAAAGGTGCATGCTCCTTGGAAGAAAAATTGTAACCAACCTAGACAGCATATTAAAAAGCAAAGACATTACTTTGCTGAAAAAGGTCTATCTAGTCAAGGCTATGGTTTTTCCAGTAATCACGTATAGATGTGAAAGTTGGACCATAAAGAAAGCTGAGCACCAAAGAATTGATGCTTTTGAACTGTGATGATGGAGAAGACTTGAGAAGTCCTTGGACTGCAAGGAGATCAAGCCAGTCAATCATCAAGGAAATCATTCCTGAATATTCATTGGAAGAACTGATGCTGAAGCTGAAACTCCAATACTTTGGCCACCTGATGTGAAGAACTAACTCATTTGAAAAGAACCTGATGCTGGGAAAGATGGAAGACAGGAGAAGAAGGGGATGACAGAGGATGAGATGGTTGGATGGCATGACCAACTCAATGGACATCAGTTTGGACAAGCTGTGGGAGCTGGTGATGGTCAGGGAAGCTTGGCATGCTGCAGTCCATGGGATCACAAAAAGTTGGACATGTTTAAGCATCTGAACTGTACTGAAAAGGTGGTGAAGGACCTCAAACTTGATCAACTGAGAGTTCAGAGGATTAGATGAAGCATCTCTAATGATGGTTGACTTAGATTAGAGAAAAAGAAAATAAATCATGTCAAAATTGTCAGTAAGTCAGGATAGATAAGTAGGATTTGATAGATATGAGCATTGACTAGAAACAGAAGGTGCTAAAGCTAAATGCAATTAATCTCTTTTTATCTCACTTCTTTACATTCTAGGTAGTTTTTCTGTGCATGGTTTCAATTACTATCAAAATGCAGATGTCTCCCAAATCCACATCATCCATCCTTAAATTTTAGTTTTGTATACTGTCAGTAGACTCTCAGGATATATCAGAGATTCTACAGATTACAATATGTCAATAACTAAATTTATTTTGCACTTTAAACATTTATAGCCTCTCATATTCTCTATTCCAGCTGATGCATTAATGACTTAAACAGCTTAGAAACTTTGAAAACCATTTTGATTTCTTCTTCTTTCTATTCCTTATATCTACCTATTATTAAGTCCTGCAAAATTCACCTCCTAATTATTTCTAGAGTGGAAATCTCTTCTCACCTAGAGAGAGAAATCCTAGATTGTTACCTTGATTAGGCCTATCTCATTTTTTTTTATCTGAACTATAGGAATCTCACAACACATCTTCCTTTTCCAAATTTATTATCTGTAAATATATGGTCCACATACTTTCATGTGTACCCAAGTTATCACTGTCATGGAAAGCTAACCACATAATTCCCATTCTTCAAATATTTCCTTGGCTCCCCAAAGCCCACAGTTTAAAAGTAATGTAGAGCATGAACAATATTTTATCATCTGACCCTTGTCCAGTCTTGATTCTCATTTCCTGTCACTTATGGCTCATGTCTAATTGTCCAGTTTCTCCAAACTGTATTTGTCTCTTAAACATAAGACTGTGTCATGTCTCTGCTTTTACGCTTCTCAATTCCTGTGTTGCTTTTATTACCAATTTCTTAACCTCTTCTCCCACTTTCTGCTTTCCTATGGCAAATTTCTTGTGCATCTTCTAATTCTTCTTCTGATCTAACTTTTCTCAAGAAATCTTTGCTGGGATTAGGGACCATCTTCCATGCTCTGTCAGATATATTTATCATAGTACTTATCAACTGTTGTAAAATTGCCTTTTTTTAATTTGTCTCCACCTGAGTCCTTTGAACACAAGACAGTGTCCTATTTATCTTTAAAGCCCCTTTACCTAATTCCGTGTCTTGTACATGAAAAGAAAAAGTGTAAGTCACTCAGTCATGCCCAACTCTATGTGACATATTAGGTGTTTGATAAATGCATACTGATTAATTAAATAAACTAATAAGTGCTAAATACTTAACTCCCCTGGAGGAGGGCATGGCAACCCACTCCAGTATTCTTTCCTGGAGAATCCCCTTGGATAGAGGAGCCTGGTGGGCTGCAGTCCATGGGGTCACAAAGAGTCAGACACGACTGAGCAACAAAGCACAGCAAATACTTAGCTAAGTCAAGCATAGAGTTAACTGCAATACAGTGTTTATTTGATTACATTCTGTTGCCCAAAGACATTAAACTCATTTAAACCGAATAGAAAATTATCCAGAATGTCCTCACTAGTGTATTTTCCTAAATAGCTAAAATGAGAAATTTATAAAGTCTCCCATTGGTTGAAGCCTTGTTTTTGAGAATGCTGACAAGCTTATGGATTGGCTTTCTGAATTCTTGTCTCCAGGTGGTCCAATTTCATCAAGTTTTGGAGAATGCTCAAAAGAAAAAGATAAGGAAAAGTATCCATATGGTTTAAATTCTTTTCTAGTTCTGTAAACAAGTTGCAGATATCAAAAGTTATAAATATGTTAAGCACTTTTCTCTCTCAACTGCTCCCTTAAATAAGTTGTACAGCTTGTAGGTTGATTATACATTTATACAAATTCATAATGATGAATCATGCTGAATTGCATAAGATTAACTACTTCATCTTTGAAATGCTGCTATTCTTCCACCTGCTAACAATGAAAAGGTGAACTCATTAAAAGATACTGAGAGCATCTTTACACTTTGATTAAAAATAAATTAAGGACAGTCTCAAAAAACCCTATGAAAAATAGAATCAATCTATGACAGTATCCGTGCACAGGCAGTAAGGTTGGAATTAGTAATAATTTCTAATAAAAATACAGGCTTTTAAGGAGAAGTACAGCCGTTATTTCATAATTATGGTCTTTATTGAGCCACTAGACCAGACTGAGTAGGAATAAAGAGGCATTTCAGTATTATCATAGGGATGTTTGAAAAAAAGAGTTCAGGGATGGCTAAAAGCAGAAAAATGTTAAATATATGTGAGTTGTTTACTAATCCTGATTTTTAAAAAAATCTGTAACTTCAAACTATTCCAGAAAAACAGCTCAGGGAATCCAACTGTGCAAAAGCAGTATGGTTCATTATAGAGATAAACTTAGTACATCTGTTTGGCTAGAACATTAGAGCTTGTGAATTAGGTAGTTTAATGCATGAATGAAGGACCAATTTTATGCAAGTTTTGTTACCATTTTATATCCTCCCTTATCTTCATGAATGTGCAATCAACATACCTAAAAAAAAAAAAAAAAACGGAGGCTTGATTTCTGAAGATCTCTGATATTTAGTTTATGGTCAGTGACTCATATCATATCATCCTGGCCACGAAGGGTCTCTATGACTTATTCACAAACGTGGATGTCTATAATTCATTTGCTGTTTACTTGCAAATGGAAATTTCAGAGTTTACTTTAGAGGGTTTTGTCTTGTTCTTTGAACTATAAATATTTATAGTCATGTAAAATGTTTGCGACTATCACATATGTCTATTTCCAAACTTTTTGTGACCCCATGGACTGTCCATAAACTTTTCCAGGCAAGGGTACTTGAGTGGGTTGTCATTTCCTTCTCCAGGGGATCTTCCCAACCCAGGGATCAAACCTGTGTCTCCTAGCATTGGCAGACAGATTCTTTATCACTGTACCACATACCAGCAAGCATTTACTATACCAGCTGTGTGTCAGGAGCACGAAGAGCAAAAGCAAACAAGGAATAACTATATTAACTGACTTAATAAGTATTCCTTGGGTATAGTGTATGGCATTCCCAGTCTAGATATTTTGAATATGATCATAAGAAAGACACAGTCCTTGCAGGAATGTTCAACATCATTTAAGTGGGCCATTGTCAAATTGGGACCAAATAAACCACCTTTGATGGCTCTATTGATAAAGAACCTACCTGCCAATACAGAAGATGCAAGATTGAGGGTTTCACCCCTGAGTCAGGCAGATCCCCTGGAGAAACAAAATGGCAACCCACTCCAGTATTCTCGTCTGGAGAGCCCCATGGACAGAGGAGCCTGGCAGGCTATAGTCCATAGCGTTGCAAAGATCAGACATGACTGAAGTGTCTTGGCACAGCACAAACCATTTTTGATCAGAGGAGCAGACAGAATTACTGAAAGGAGTAAAGAAGGAAAATACCTTTGGTAATTTTCTTAAGGATCAAATAGTTTGACAGATGCTAGTGATGAAGAGAAAGAGGACCTTTAGTGATGGTGGAAGATAACGTGGTGGCTGTTGCGCAAGAGTTAACGTGAAACGCAACCCATGTTGAGATCCCAGGACAGTTTTTGGAAGAAAATAAAGAGCTCTTCCCACTGCCAGCTGGATCACAGTGTTACAGAGAATCACAGCTTTCTCATTTCCACAAAAAGAAGAGTCAGATATTCTTCTCTATCAAATTAAACAACAGAAAAGATTGTTGATGAGACAGCATCTCCTTAAAACTTAGAGTAGGAGAATAACTCCAAAAGACATCCATTTTAATGGTGTAGATTATCAAATATATGAAATTTGCCAGAGTCCTAGTCAGAAAACCCCAAAGGATTCAAGCTGTGAAATGCAGTAGCTAAAGGCATCCCTTTGTAATGTCATCTGATATTTCACATTCAATTTGAATATAACAAAAATGATATTGGCTAGCTCTGTTGTTTACTGACCCTAATGAACACAGAGAAAATGAGAGTAATTCCCAGTGACAGGTTAACTAGGCTACAGAGACAAGTTCTTTTCTATATTCTCTTCTTACAGATATTAACTCAAAAAGGCTCTCTGTAATTTTTATTTAGGTTCGAACAACATCTCTGTTGTTGCTAATTATGATTGGCAGTCCTTAACGAAGGGAGCGCCAAATCCTCTGAGTGCTGTCAAATCTACTTGAGAATTTCCCCATGCCTATTTAAAACATGACGAGGTGCTTATTTTCTTTCCTTTTATAACCAGAATTCTCCAACACCAAAGAAAAAGGTGAACTTTGATACTTTCAGAAATTGTTTAAAGTCTATCATTATGAATGTGGGATATGAGTAATGTATGTGACCAGAAAACAATGTGACGATTCTAAGATGTGAATCCACGAGTTTGTTTACATTCCCAGTCAATTCCTAAGCAATTATTCCATGAACTCGATGCATGCAGTATCGCCTGGGTTTCATTTATTTTAATGCTAACTATTTATAATTTAAGCCGGAAGATTCTTTCTCATGCTGAACTAGGCTTTGAAGAGTTATAAGTAATTAAGGAACATGAAGCACAAATCAGATTTTTGCTTATAAAAACAAGAACTAGTGTGAACAGTATTTTCTGGACTATTCTGAACTACTTATCACCTACTGTAATTAAAAGCATTTTAGTATTTAAAACAACAAAGGAGTTGTTTCTAAGAGACATTTAAAATAATTGAAGGGTGATTTCAAGATGTTCTGAGTTGGTTTTTCTTCTTTCCCAAATGCTATAAGAAAATATATATATTTTTAATCCAAATTTAAATGATAAAAAGCATGTGTCATAGATTCTTTAAAAAATCACTGGCATCTTCATAGTACCTGCTGTTCTTACAGTACTATACAATACCCTTCAGCTTAAGGTTAGGGACAAAATGTACAGTGAGAAGAGTATAGTCAGTAATAATGTACTATTTCTGTATGGTGATAGGTGATAATTAGACTTACTGTGGTGATCATTATGAAATGTATAGAAATATCTAGTCACTGTGCACCAGGAACCAACACAGTGTTGTAGTTCAAAACAAACAAGCAAACTCATAGAAGAGATCAGATTGTGGTTACTAGAGATGGGAGATGAGGGAGTTGAGGGAGAAGGAATTAGATGAAATTAGCTAAGGAGGGTCATTATGTACAACAAGATAAATGTAAATAACACTGCTGAATATTATATATGAAAGTTAGGGATGGAAATTCTAAGAGTTCTCATCACAAGGAAATATTTTTAAAAATTTATCTATAAAAAATGATGGAATAAAATTATTGTGGCAGTCGAAGAGAAATCAACATACTTTACACCATAAACTTATACAGTGCTGAGTCAATTATATTTCAGTAAAACTGAAAGGGAAATAAACAAAGATGAGCAAGGGAAAAATAAAATAGAGACTGCTGCTACTGCTCAGTGACTTCGGTTGTGTCTGACTCTGTGGCCTCACAGACTGCAATTCACCAGGCTCCTCTGTCCATGGGATTTTCTAGGCAAGAATACTGGAATGGGTTGCTATGCCCTCTTCCAGGAGATCTTCCTGACTCAGGGATTGAGCCCACGTCTTCTTCTTCTTCTGCATCGCAGGTGGATTCTTTACCACTGTGCCACCTGGGAATCTCAAGATAGGCAAAGACATCTCCAAAGATAAATTTCTTCCAAAGATGATTTAAGATTGATTAAAGTTAAAGTATTGGTATCAAAGGATTACATGTGATAATAAAGACCATCAGTTTAGAATGCAAATTTGGAAATTCAGATTTTGTTTGAACTGAGTCCATTTTCCCCTTCACCTGTGAATATGTAGTTAGAAATTTAATTATGATGGTCACATTTCTAGAAGTATGGAAATCTTACCATAGCTTTTAAAAACAAAATTATACTTTGAAAAATAAGACTTTCACCACTTACCCTATCTCTATGATGCATACTTAGAAGCCAACTATAACACATATAATGCTGAATTTAGAACTCCTGTCTCCAGTTTGCATAGCTGATGAGTAATAATGTCCTGTGATACTTTTGTTAAGTATACTTAAATGTGGCACAGCCTGTGCTTGAACTTTTCACTGTTATAAGTCAGAGAAATTCCAAGGCATAATAAAAGTGAACATTCACATCATATATATTAGTGTTTCTTATTTGTAAACTACATTTCTTGATGACAGTTGCTTTTCTTGAATCAAGATGTAACAGAATATCAATTCATGATCCACACTTCTACACTGTGGAAATGTAAAATTGCTCTTTGATTTGTGGGTGACCAAACTTTATAGAGTCTCTTTATATTTACAGCTCTGTCTCTCAAACTCTAACACTCCATTTGGAACAGCTGTACAGAAAACTTCAGTTGTTCTGTCAGCTTCAGTTTTCTTTCTAGGAGTTAATAATATCCATTGTTTAAATGCTGCTTTAACATTTCTGAAAGGTGTATCTGCTGCCTTTACCATTTAAAAATTATTAATTCTCTAAAAAACAAAGTATATTAATGCATACATATGGAATCTAGAAAAATGGTACTGATGAAACTATTTGCAGAACGAGGATAGAGATGCAGACATAGAGAACGAACTTGTAGACACGAGGGAAGAAGTGGATGGGACCTATTGAGAGTAAGCACTGACATATACATGCCACCATGTGTAAAATAGATAGCTAGGGGAAGCAGCTGTACAGCACAGGGAGCTCAGCTCAGTGTTCTGTGATGACCTAGAGGGTGGGAAAGAGGGGGTGGGAGGAAGGTTCAAGAGGGAGCGGATATATGCATACATATGGCTGATCCATGTACAGCAGAAACTAATATGACTTCATAAAGCAATTGTACTCTAATCTTAAAGAATAATAAATTAAAAATAAAATCCATCATTCTCTAGAAAACATCTCCTTGGATATTAAAATAAGAATTATTTATCTAATCACAAGAGTGAATAGGACAGCATAATGTCTGTCTTCATGGAGCTTTCAATGTATGAGAGAAACAAACCAGTAAACTCACAGCTCCATCATAAAGTCATTATCACACTGAGGGAAGCGCAAGTCACAACACAGGTGAAGTTAAGATAGACTGCTGTTTGGTGCATTGCACTTAGGTCAAATTCATCTCAAGTCATGACCTATTAAAGAAAGAGACGCAGACTAGGAACTGATATTCTTTTTGTCTAGTGACAATGGAAAAAATGAATTGGCCCATTAATTCACTTGATCTTTGTTTCTTGATCTATAAAAGACAGTGTCAGATTTTTTTTTTAAATTTTATTTATTTTTTTATTGGTTTTGCCATACAATGACATGAAACCGCCATGGGTTTACATATGCTCCCCCTCCAGAACCCTCCTCCCTCCCGATTCCCTCCCCCTGGGTCATCCCGGTGCACCAACCCCGAGAGTCAATCCTGGGCTGGCGATTGATTTCACATACGGTAATTAACATGTTTCAATGCCATTCTCCCATATCATCCCACCCTTGCCCTCTTCCACAGAGTCCACGGGTCTGTTCTATACATCTGCGTTCCTTTTGCTGTCTCGCATGTTGGGTTCTTGTTACCATCTTTCTAAATTCCATATATATGGGTTAGTATACTGTATTGTTGTTTTTCCTTCTGGCTTACTTCACTCTGGATAATAGGCTCCAGTTCTGTCCACCTGAGTAGAACTGATTCAAATGAATTTTTTTTTAATGCTGAGTAATATTCCATTGTGTATATGTACCACAGCTTTCTTATCCATTCGTCAGTTGATGGGCATCTAGGTGGCTTCCATGTCCTGGCTATTGTAAACAATGCGGCGATGAACATTGGGGTACACGTGTCTCTTTCAATTCTGGTTTCCGGGGGAGAAACTAAGACGGCGGAGGAATAGGACGGGGAGAACACTCTCTCCCCAACAAATATACCAAAAGAACTTTTAAAGGCCGAGCAAACTCCAAAAAACAGGAACTGAATGCTGGCAGAGGACATTGGGCATCTGGAGAGGTGACCCATTGCCGACGTGAGGAGGTAGGACAAAAGAAAGAAAAGAAAAAAAAAAGTAGAGGGAGAGACAAAGAGCTGGGGACGGGTTCCGTCCTGGAAGGGGAGGCTGAAATAAAGAGGAAAAAAAAAAAAAAAAGAGGAGAAAGGTTTCCGAATACCAGGGAGCATTCTCTCTGGCAGATCTGCGGTGGATCTTGGAGAGCAATATAGCTGAGAGCAGAAGCAGATTAATAGCTAAGCCCTGCAAGGTTCGTCTCTGGCTACAAGGAACAGCCGAGCGGCAGGGCGCCCCACCCCCCACTAGCCGAAGCGGACTGCTCCTGCTCAGGGAGGGGTGGGCCGCGGGCTCAGGGAACTGAGCAGCCCGAGGGACCTAACCTCCCAGGAAAAGCACCCCCTCCCCCAGGCCCAAGCACAGAACAAAGGGCGGTGAGGAGGAGAGGCTGGGCAGCTGCCGGCTGCGGACCAGCCCAGCCCCCGCCTGAGAGCAGTGGGCATAACCCAGCCCCGGGGAGGCTAACCAAGACTTCTGGGGATTCTGGACGGATCGGTGCTGTATACACCTTAGAAGGAGTGCTCAGCTGCACGAGCAGCCGGGCAGGGGGAGAGGAGAAGCCCCACTCCCCAACTGTGCTGGGCGGACGACAGAGAGCCTGAGCAGAGGGGGCGGGGGAAGCCCTCTCACCAGGAGCAGGGCAAACTCCAAAGCGCTGAATAGACACTTAAAAGACCAGCAGACAGAAGACTCTAGCAGAGCGAACAGCTTTGAAACAGACAGGAGAAGCAAATTAAAGCCCTGCAGGTGGCGCTAACTGCATAGAAAGGAGTCTACAGACTGTGAGAAGGAGAAGCCGGACAGGGAATCATCAGAAAATCTACAGACCCTTCCCTTCACCGAATGCACCAGCACCAGAGAAAGCCTTCATTATAACTGTACTAGGAACATCTTTTAAATTTTTAAAACTTTTATATATATATATATATATAT
>ML662438.1:10950617-11003119 GCA_007570785.1 Antilocapra americana
CCCTTTTCTCCACATCCTCTCCAGCATTTATTGCTTGTAGATTTTTTGATGGCAGCCATTCTGACTGGTGTAAAGTGGTACCTCATTGTGGTTTTGATTTGCATTTCTCTGATAATGAGTGATGTTGAGCATCTTTTCATGCGTTTGTTAGCCATTTGTATGTCTTCTTTGGAGAAATGTCTGTTTAGTTCTTTGGCCCACTTTTTGATTGGGTTGTTTATTTTTCTAGAATGGAGCTGCAGGAGTTGCTTATATATTTTTGAGATTAATTGTTTGTCCGATGCTTCATTGGCTATTATTTTCTCTCATTCTGAAGGCTGCCTTTTCACCCTGCTTATAGTTTCCTTTGTTGTGCAGAAGCTTTTAATTTTAATTAGGTCCCATTTGTTTATTCGTGCTTTTATTTCCAATATTCTGGGAGGTGGGTCATAGAGGATCCTGCTTTGGTTTATGTCGGAGAGTGTTTTGCCTATGTTATCCTCTAGGAGTTTTATAGTTTCTGGTCTTATGATTAGATCTTTGATCCATTTTGAGTTTATTTCTGTGTATGGTGTTAGAAAGTGTTCTAGCTTCATTCTTTTACAAGTGGCTGTCCAGTTTTCCCAGCACCACTTGTTAAAGAGATTGTCTTTTCTCCATTGTGTATTCTTGCCTCCTTTGTCAAAGATAAGGTGTCCATAAATGCGTGGATTTATTTCTGGGCTTTCTCTTTTGTTCCATTGATCTATATTTCTGTCTTTGTGCCAGTACCATACTGTCTTGATGACTGTGGATTTGTAGTATAGCCTAAAGTAAGGAAGGCTGATTCCTCCAGTTCCATTCTTCTTTCTCAAGATTGCTTTGGCTATACGAGGTTTTTTGTATTTCCATACAAATTGTGAAATTATTTGTTCTAATTCTCTGAAAAAGACCTCTGGTAGCTTGATAGGAATTGCATTGAATCTGTAGATTGCTCTGGGTAGTATACCCATTTTCACTATATTGATTCTTCCAACCCATGAACACGGTATATTTCTCCATCTATTTGTGTCCTCTTTGATTTCTTTCATCAGTGTTTTATAGTTTTCTATATATAAGTCTTTTGTTTCTTTAGGTAGAAATACTCCTAAGTATTTCATTCTATTTGTTTCGATGGTGAATGGAATTGTTTCCTTAATTTCTCTTTCTGTTTTCTCATTGTTAGTGTATAGCAATGCCAGGGATTTCTGTGTGTTGATTTTGTATCCTGAAACTTTACTATATTCACTGATTAGCTCTAGTAATTTTCTGGTAGAGTCTTTAGGGTTTTCAATGTAGAGGATCATGTCATCTGCAAACAGAGAGAATTTTACTTCTTCTTTTCCAATCTGGATTCCTTTGATTTCTTTATCTGCTCTGATTGCTGTGGCCAAGACTTCCAATACTATGTTGAATAGTAGTGGTGAGAGTGGACACCCTTTATCCAAGGGATGCAAGGATTCTTCAATATTTGCAAATCAATCAATGTAATACACCACATTAACAAATTGAAAAATAATAATCACATGATTATCTCAGTAGATGCAGAGAAAGCCTTTGACAAAATTCAACATCCATTTATGATAAAAACCCTCCAAAAAGCAGGAATAGAAGGAACATACCTCAACATAATAAAAGTTATATATGACAAACCCACAGCAAACATTATCCTTAATGGTGAAAAACTGAAAGCATTCCCCTGAAGTCAGGAACAAGATTATTGTTTTTTTTTTAATTTCAGTTATGAGATTGTATGGTTGTATAATACAAATATCTATTCAAATCTACTCTTTTCATATCTTTGTGTTTCATTAAAAGACAGTTCAGTTTTAAATCTTCCATCTTTCCATTTACTAGCTGTGTGCCATTGGACAGATTTCTTGGCCTCTAGGTGCCTTAGTTCTGCAAACAATAATTACCTACTACATCAAGTGTTTGAAAAATTAAGAGTTCATGTATATGAGACACTTAAAACTGTATGAAAGATATAAAATAAGCACTCAACATTGTAATTATTATTTTCTCACTGTTTTTGCCAATCACAGCAAGGGATGAAATCAGCCACATTGTTTAATCTTTGAATATTAATTATTACCATACAGAAAATAAGCAGTATTTCAAAGAAGTATATTGTAATTAGTCATAAGGAAATGTATTAAAAAGTCAGTCCGGCTAATGAAAATACTTATAGTAAAGTCGTACAATAACAAATTCATAATAACTTTTTGTCATTCAAGTAAACCTAAAAAGCTATGGGAACATTTTGTCCTAGGTAAAACATTGTTATCTTGTGTATTTCTAATAAACTACAGAATAATATCACTAAAGAAACAAAAAGTTAATGAAGCTTTTACTCAGGATGCTTCCAGGATGTCACTGCAGTTCTTTGGGCTAAAAAAGACTAAATTATCTTTTGGGGGCTAAACTATAAAAATTGTAGACCTTCTAGAACTAACATCTGAAAAAGAAGTCCTCTTCATTATAGGGGACTGGAATGCAAAGGTAGGAAGTCAAGAGATACCTGGAGTAACAGACAAATTTGGCCTTCGAGTACAAAACGAATTAGTGCAAAGGCTATCAGAGTTTTGCTAAGAGAACGCACTGGTCATAGCAAACACCCTCTTCCAACAACACAAGAGACAACTCTACACATGGACATCACCAGATGATCAATACTGAAATCAGACTGATTATATTCTTTGCAGCCAAACATGGAGAAGCTCTATAGAGTCAGCAAAAACAAGACTGGGAGCTGACTGTGGCTCAGATCATGAAGAACATATTGCCAAATTCGAATTAAATTGAAGTAGGGAAAACCACTAGACCATTCAGGTATGATCTAAATCAAATCCCTTACAATTATACAGTCCAGCTCAGTCATTCAGTCGTGTCTGACTCGCTGCAAACCCAATGATTGCAACATGCCAGGCCTCCCTGTCCATCACCAACTCCCGGAGTTTACTCAAACTCATGTCCGTTGAGTTAGTGATACAATCCAACCATCTCTTCCTCTGTCGTCCCCTTCTCCTCCCACCTTCAATCTTTCCCCCATCAAGGTCTTTTCAAATGAGTCAGTTGTTCGCATCAGGTGGCCAAAGATTTGCAGTTTCAACTTTAATAACAGTCCTTCCAGTGAATATTCAGGACTGATTTCCTTTAGGATTGACTGCTTAGATCTCCTTGCACTCGAAGGGGCTCTCAAGAATCTTCTCCAATACCACAGTTCAAAAGCATCAGTTCTTCAGCACTCAGCTTTCTTTATAGTCCAACTCTGACATCCATACATGACTACTGGAAAAACCATAGCCTTCACTAGACAGACCATTGTCGGCAAAGTAATGTCTCTGCTTTTTAATATTCTGTCTAGGTTGGTCATAACTTTTCTTCCAAGGAGCAAGTGTCTTTTAATCTCATGGCTACAATCACCATCTGCAGTGATTTTGGAGCCCAAAAAATGAAGTCTGTCATGGTTTCCATTGCTTCTCCATCTATTTGCCATGAAGTGATGGGAAAGATTCCATGATCTTAGTTTTCTGAATGTTGAGTTGTAAACCAACTTTTTCACTCTCCTCTTTCACTTTCATCAAGAGGCTCTTTAGTTCCTCTTCACTTTCTGCCATAAGGGTGGTGTCGTCTACACATCTGAGGTTATTGATATTTCTCCCAGCAATCTTGATTCCAGCTGTGCTTCATCCAGTCCAGTGTTCCTCAGGATGTACTCTGCATATAAGTTAAATAAGGAGGGTGACAATATACAGCCTTGACCTACTCCTTTCCCAATTTGGAACCACTCTCTTGTTCCATGTCCAGTTCTAACTGTTGCTTCCTGACCTGCATACAGATTTCTCAGGAGTCAGGTCAGGTGGCCTGGTATTCTCATCTCTTGAAGAATTTTCAACTGTTTGTTGTGATCCACACAGCCCAAGGCTTTGAAGAAGTCAATAAAGCAAAAGTAGATGTTTTTCTGGAACTCTCTTGCTTTTTCAATAATTCAACTGATGTTGGCAATTTGATCTATGGTTCCTCTGCCTTTTCTAAATCCAGCTTGAACATTTGGAAGTTCACATTTCATGTACTGTTGAAGTCTGCCTTGGAGAATTTTGAGCAGTAGTTTACTAGCATGTGAGATGAGTGCAACTGTGTGGTAGCATTCTTTGGCATTGCCTTTCTTTGGGATTGAAATTAAAACTACCCTTTTCCAGCCCTGTGGCCACTGCTGAGTTTTCCACATTTGTTGGCATGTTGAGTGCAGCACTTTCACATCATCATTTTAGAATTGTCAATAGGTCAACTGCAATTCCATCACCTCCACTAGCTTTGTTTGTAGTGATCCTTCCTAAGGCCCACTTGACTTTGCATTCCACGATGTCTGGCTCTAGGTGAGTAACCATCATGATTATCTGGGAGTGAAGATCATTTTTGTATCATTCATCTTTGTATTCTTGTCCGTTCTTAATATCTGCTGCTTTTGTTAGGTCCATGCCATTTCTGTCCTTTATTGTGCCTTTTTTTGCATGAAATGCTCCCTTGGTATCTCTGATTTTCTTGAAGAAATCTCTAGTCTTTCCCATTCTATTGTTTTCCTCTATTCCTTTGCACTGATCACTGAGGAAGGCTTTCTTATGTCTCCTTGATATTCTTTGGAATGCTGCATTCAAATGGTTATATCTTTCGTTTTCTCCTTTGCCTTTCACTTCTCTCCTTTTCACAGCAAAGGAAAACCTCCTTTTCCTTTGTAAAAGAAGGAGGTTGTAAAACCTCCTCAGAAAATCATTTTCCTTTTTTTCATTTCTTTCTCTTGGGGATGGTCTTGTCCCTGCCTCCTATACAATGTCACAAACCTCTGTCCATAGTTCTTCAGGCACTCTGTCTATCAGGTCTAATCCCTTGAATCTAATTGTCACTTCCACTGTATAATCATAAAAGATTTGATTTGGGTCATACCTGAATGGTCTAGTGGTTTTCCCTACTTTCTTCTATTTAAGTCAAGTTTGGCAATAAGTAGTTCATGATCTGAGCCAGTCAGCTCCCAGTCTTGTTTTAGCTGACTGTATAGAGCTTCTCCATTTTGGCTGCAAAGAATATAATCAATTTGATTTCAGTATTGACCATCTGGTGATGTCCATGGGTAGAGTCTTCTCTTGTGTTGTTGGAAGAGGGTGTTTGCTATGACCAGTGCATTCTCTTGGGAAAACTCTGTTAGCCTTTGACCTGCTTCATTCTGTACTCCAAGGCCAAATTTGCCTGTTACTCCAGGTGTTTCTTGACTTCCTACCTTTGCATTCTAGTCCCCTATAATAAAAAGACATCTTTTGGGGTGTTAGTTCTAGAAGGTCTTGTAGATATTCATGGAACCATTCAACTTCAGCTTCTTCAGCATTACTGGTTGGAGCATAGGATTATGGTGATACTGAATGGTGTGTCTTGGAAGTAAACAGAGTTCACTCTATCTTTTTTGTGATTGCATCCAAGTACTGCACTGTGGACTCTTATGTTAACTATGATGGCTACTTCATTTCTTCTAAGGGATTCTTGCTCACAGTAGTAGTTATAATGATCATCTAAGTTAAATTCACCCTTTCCAGTCCATTTTAATTTGCTGATCTCTAAAATGTTGACATTCACTCTTGCCATCTCCTGTTTGACCACTTCCAATTTGCCTTGATTCATGGACCTAACATTCCAGGTTCCTATGCAGTATTGCTCTTTACAACATCGGATTTTGCTTCTATCACCAATCACATCCACAGCTGAGTGTTGTTTTTGCTTTGGCTCCGTCTCTTCATTCTTTCTGGAATTATTTCTCCACTGATCTCCAGTAGCATATTGAGCATCTGTGGACCTATGGAGTTCATCTTTCAGTGTCCTATCTGTTTGCCTTTCATACTGTTCATGGGGTGCTCAAGGCAAGAATACTGAAGTGGTTTGCCATTCCCTTCTCCAGTGGACCACGTTTTGTCAGGACTCTCCACCATGACCTGTCCATCTTAGATGGCCCTACACAGCATGGCTCATAATTTCATTGAGTTAGAAAAGGCTGTGGTCCATGTGATCAGAATGGTTACTTTTCTGTGACTGTGGTTTTCATTCTGTCTGCCTACTAATGGAGTAGGATGAGAGGCTTATGGAAGCTTCTTATGGGAAAGACTTGACTGAGGGAGAAACTGGGTCTTGTCCTGATGGATGGGGCCACACTCAGTAAACCTTTAATCCAATTTTCTGTTGAAGAGTGGAGCTATGTTCTCTCCCTGCAATTTACCTGGGGCCAAACTGTGGTGGAGGTAATGCAGATGATGGTGACCTCCTTCAAAAGATCCCAGCACGCACTGCTACACTCACTGCCCCCAACCCTGCAGCAGGCCACCACCGACCCACGCCTCCGCTGGAGACTCCTGGACACTCCCAGCCAAGTCTGCATCAGTCTCTTGTGAGGTCACTGCTCCTTTCTCCTGGGTCCTGGTGTACACAAGGTTTTGTTTGTGCCCTCCAAGCATCTGTTTCCTAGTCCTGTGTAAGTTCTGGCAGCTCTATGGCGGGGTTAATGGTTACCTCCTCCAAGAGGGCTTACGGCATACTCAAGTCTGCTGCACCCAGAGCCCCTGTCTCTGTGGCAGTCCACAAATAGATTCAAGGGATTACCTCCACAGGAGAGACTCAAACACAATTCTGTCTCAGTCTCTGTGGAGTCCCTGGGTCCTGGTGCACACAAGGTTTGTTTGAGCTCTCTGAGCATCTCTGGCAGGATTGGGCTTTGATTCAAAACATGAATTCGCCCCTCCTACCATCTTGTTGGGGCTTCTCCTTTGCCCTTGGGTGTGGGGTATCTCCTCACCGCCGCTCCAGGGCCATGCAGCCACCTCTCCAGCACCAAGTGACAAATAGGTTCAAGGGATTAGATCTGATGGACAGAGTGCCTGAAGAACTATGGACAGAGGTTCGTGACATTGTACAGGAGGCAGGGATCAAGGTCATCCCCAAGAGAAAGAAATGCAAAAAAGGCAAGATGGTTGTCAACAAGGCCTTACAAATAGCTGAGAAAAGAACAGAAGCTCTAGGCAAAGGAGGAAAGGAAAGATATACCCATTTGAATGCAGAGTTCCAAAGAATAGCAAGGAGAGATAAGAAAGCCTTTCACAGCAATCAATGCAAAGAAATAGAGGGAAACTATATAATGGGAAAGACTAGAGATTCCTTCAAGAAAATTAGAGATACCAAGGGAATGTTTCATGCAAAGATGGACACAATAAAGGACAGAAATGGTATGGACATAACAGAAGTGGCAGATATTAATAACGGGTGGCAAGAATATACAGATCTAGACAAAAAAGATCTTCATGACTCAGATAACCATGATGATGTCATCAGTCACCTAGAACCAGACATCCTGGAAAGCGAACTCAAGTCAGCCTTAGGAAGGATCACTACAATCAAAGCTAGTGGAGATGATGGAATTTCTGTTGCACTATTTCAAATCCTTAAAGATGATGCTGTGAAAGTGCTGCATTCAATATAGCAGCAAATCTGGAAAACTCAGCAGCATCCACAGGACTAGAAAAGGTCAGTTTTCATTCCAATTCCAAAGAAAGGCAATGTCAAAGAATGCTCAGACTAGCATACAATTGGACTCATCTCACATGCCAGCAAAGTAATGCTTAAAATTGTCAAGGGCAGGCTTCAACAGTACATGAACTGTGAACTTCCAGATGTTCAAGCTAGATTTAGAAAAGGCAGAGGAACCAGAGGTCAAATTGCCAACATCCACTGGATCATTGAAAAGCCAAGAGAGTTCCAGAAAAACATCTACTTTTGCTTTATTCACTATTCCAAAGCCTTGGGCTGTGTGGATCACAACAAACAGTTGAAAATTCTTCAAGAGATGGGAATACCAGGCCACCTGACCTGCCTCCTGAGAAATCTGTATGCAAGTCAGGAAGCAACAGTTAGAACTAGACATAGAATAAAAGACTTGTTCCAAATTGGAAAAGGAGTACATCAAGGCTGAATACTGTCACCCTGTTTATTTAACTTATATGCAGAATACATCATGAGAAGTGCTGGACTGGATGAAGCACAGCTGGAATCAAGATTTCAGGGAGAAATATCAGTAACCCTAGATACACAGATGATACCACCCTTGTGACAGAAGGCAAAGAACTAAAGAGCCTCTTGATGAAAGTAAAAGAGGAGAGTGAAAAAATTGGCTTAAAACCCAACATTCAGGAAACTAAGATCATGGCATCTGGTCCCATCACTTCATGGCAAATAGATGGGGAATCAATGGAAACAGTGACAGACTTTAATTTTTTGGGTCTCCAAAATCACTGCAGATGGTGACTGCAGCCTTGGAACATATGTATACCCATGGCAGATTCATGTCAATGTATGGCAAAACCAACATGATAATATAAAAGAAAATAAAGAGAGAAAGAAAAAGAAATTATAAAAACACTTGCTGGTTGGAAGAAAAGCTATGACCAGCCTAGAAAGCACATTAAAAAACAAAGACATTACTTTACTAACAAATTTCCATCTAATCAAAGCTATGGTTTTTCCAGTAGTCATGTATGGATATGAGAATTGGACCACAAAGAAAGCTCAGTGCCAAATAATTGATGCTTTTGAACTGTGGTGTTGGAGAAGACTCTTGAGAATTCCTTGGACTGCAAGGAGATCCAACCAGTCAATCCTAAAGGAAATCAGTCCTGAATATTCACTGGATGGACTCATGTTGAAGCCTAAACTCCAATACTTTGGCCACCAGAGGCGAAGAACTGACTTACTGGAAAAGTCTCTGATGCTGGGAAAGATTGAAGGCGGAAGAAAAAGAGGACAACGGAGGATGAGATGGTTTGGTGGCATCACTCACATGATGGACATGAGTTTGAGTATACTTCTGGAGTTGGTGATGGACAGGGAAGCCTGTCCTGCTGCAGTCCATGGGGTTCCAAAGAGTCAGACATGACTGAGTGACTGAAGTGAACTGATATATATATAGGTTTTGGAATTGCATATTGAGACCTGTGGCTGACATAGTGAATAATAAACATGATACAGAAGGCTATTTTTTCAAACTAAGCAGTCTTCAAAAACTGCTATCCATTTAACTGTGGTTTCCATTGTTAACATGTTAACATATGTTTAATACTTATGAATACTTTTTAAATGCAATAGTATAGTTACTTTGTTTTATTATTATTTTATGTTATTGCAGCATCTTAATATATAATACCAGATGTAAGGTTAATTTTAAGACGAAAAGAATTTCCCAGTAACTAGTGAAACTTGTGACTTTGATCTGAGAAAGTCAAATCACATGAAAGTATTCTGAGTAAAATTTAAATTTGAAGCAAAGCATGTGCCATACCAATATTCAAAATGTTGCTTGTAAGCTAAAATCATTTGTAATACTATTTAATCAATATTAACAATCTAAAAATGAATTATGTTATTAACTTTATTTAAAAGGAATAGAAGATCTTTGCATATTTTTGGGTAACAAAATAACCAAGTTCCTCAATCAATAATAATTTATGGCCTGAAATAGAATTTTTGAGAAGTCTGTATTTTAGATAGATGTGATCCTAATTTTTTCAGCCTTCAATTATTCAAATATATAGTATGACTTCTCCAGATGATTAAGTTATCTGCAAATTCCTTAGAGATTGTTGATGGCATTCTGTTTTAACTTAGACCCCTTATCATATCATGATGGTCTCTTCTTTTTCTCTCAATATAAAAGCAGCTTTTCTGTATCAGCACGGACTGTCTCTAAGTACCATGTTTCTGTATCGTTGTGCTATTCGCAGAGTCGAGGCCACTTAGTTTTCTGTCCTCTGTCTTACATCACCACCTAAGGAGTACTATACTCTTCCAGAAATGCATCGCCTGGAGTGTTGCACTGCTTAATAAATCACTCTATCTTATTTAACTGTCTCTTGACATATATCTAGCAGCAGGAACCATTATCCTGTGACAATGGTAAGTTCTATTGACATTTTCTCTTAATTAACTACACTACTGGCTACAAAGTTTACATTGGGAATAAACTTCCTTTATTCAATGCTCTCTTGAACAAAGGAGATGTTCAATTTGTCATGCATTCATTGTCATAACAGATATTACAGTAAGGGTTACATCTTTGTTACTTTTCCAGAAAGCCCGTTTATTCTGCTGAGGAAACAACAACCAGAAGTTTTATTTAGAATTATATTATCGATACATCATTTTTATTAGAAAATACATTTTTTCATTAGACATCTTATTAAATATGAGTCAGATTACATATGTCTGAAGTCCTCTGTGATATATAGCTGTTTAGTCAATTGGGTAACTTTTACATGCTGAGAGAAATATTACTTTTCAGATGAAACATATTTTAGGCACTCTAAAACTAAGTATTTGTGGCCCAAATTTCAAATCATTTGTTGATTCAACATTTATTGAATGTCTAAAATATAACATTCACCATTCAAACCCCCAGACTACCTTCTGATAAAAAGATTCAGGCCTTCATGAAAATTATATTCTCCTGAAGGGAGACAAATAACAAACAGTAGGCATGATAAATAAATAAATAAATTACATAGTATATCAGAACTTAAATATGATAAATAAACTTAGAGTGAGAGGAAATTGACGTATGTGTGGAGGGGTTGTAATTTTCAATGGGCTCATTGAAGTAAGCATCTTTGATAATTTGATGTTGGAGTAGCTACCTGGAAGATGAGAAGGATTATGCTATATCAGTATCCGGGGTAAGAATGGGCAGATAGAGGGAACCACAAATGCTAAGGGCCTGCTTCAAGAGGGCAGAAGAATAGTTTAAAAGGAGACAAGGTCTGAGAGGGTGGTTAATTCTGATGACATCAGGCTCTGTTTACCCGTGCTTCTACTTGGAGACTGCTGGAGATCACTCGTGCATAGGATTGGTTGTTTCAGACCGTGCTAATTGGAAAGCTATTCAGTATCTGTTCTGTGTTCAAATCCATATTTGGGGATTTTGTTATTCTTTCAAAAAAATGTAGATTTGTATCTAAGTGAGTCATGTTAACATTTTATAGGTGTAGGATGTTTAGCTATTTAGGTAGATATATGTTGGTTACAAAATATATCCGATCCATTGTACCTTTAAAAAGCATTAACTCCAGGACCCAGCCATACTGTTTTCTACTCTGCAGATCAAGCAGGTGTGGATATTCATTTCAGATAACATATTAACAGTTAATCAAAAGGCACAAGAGGTACATTTCTAGCTTAACTTGTTGTAGTAACTCCTGAAGAAGACCATTTTCTTCTAAATAATATTTGTGGGTGCAATTGTTTTTCCTATATCAAACCAAGCTACTAATAATACAATGTATTTCAGAGTCGGATTAAATAAGATCACTGCTCCTGAATCACCAGAGATAAGGTTCTCTATGGAATATTTGTCCTGTAAAGGAATTGAAGATCTTTCTTGTTTTCTTCATTTGAAATGTATGTATACTTCTCTTTACCCAGAAAGATATTGAAATCTACCAATATCCTTAATAGCATCAGATTCTCTGGCTTCTTTCACAGGAAAAAAAAAAATCAGTAAGATTCCCAGTTTTCCTTGTCAAGGCCAGTTCTTTGATTTGAAATTTTCGTGATTTTTAAAGCCACAGTCACTTGGTCACAAAATGCCATCTGGAGTTTAAGATTAAATAGACACTAATTTCAGTCACAGTAGGAATCTGTACACTCAGCATTATCCTCCAGAAAACCTTCTTTTGAAAATGATGTGTAGTTCATCCATTGAGGCTATACTTAATCTTCAAGACATAGGAAAAATAAGCTCAAATCTTCTGTTGACACCAGAAAATAGTGCAAACAGTCCCTTTCTTGCTGATGTTAATAGTTGTATAGATTAGTGACAATTTTGAAAAACTAAATATTTTGAAGTAAGTCTTTAATATTCATTCAATCCTCAAAGTACAGCAAATGGTTTAGGTTAAAGAGTAAATATTAAAATGTTCACCCTGATGTTCATTGATTTTTAATTTTTTTTCTTCTGAGCTAGTATTGACCCAATTGACATTCTACAAATGCTGACTTAAATCAAATTAAGCAAGTTAGAAATTATATTCCATAACCTGAATAATTCATTAAAAAATAAACATTAAGACTTGCTTTAATAGCACAAACATTTTTTATAATAATGTAAAATAATGAAGCTGACCACATACAAAGTCCAGGATGGACACTTTTAAGTTGGAATAAATAACTTATGTGCTGCTAAATCACATAAAATATGGATTTAACTCATGAACTAAAGGGGAGTAGTTTGGCCAAGAAAAAGTCATTCTTGGAACAAACAGGCAATTTAGCATGCATCTATACTCAGGAAAGCTTAGAAAATGAACAATAATTCCAGAGGTCAAATTTGTAAGCTGGCTATACTAATTGGTTTCACTCTAAGACTTGACTGCAATGCAACTTTAACCTCAAATCTGTTACTATCTGAGACTGTCATTGAATTTAGGTAGCTTATCAACTGAGGAAAATGTAAATAGTGACATAAACACCATATACAAAGTGTAAGTAATTTCATATATCAAGTAAATAACATCATGAAGTGTTATGAGTTTACAAACTAACATATTACATACATATTATGTACATATATATTCTCCTTTAGAATAATACCTCCTACTGGTATGTCATTATAGTTTGATAAACTTCATAGAAATAATGACATTGCAAACAAATATTGTATTATGCACAGGTGGCAGAAACTAGCTGAAGGTATATGATTTTCCAAAGCAATAATCTACAAGCTTTATTGTAGATTATTTTTTTCTTTGCTTTCAAGTAGTAGCTAAATAGTCCTTAAAAATACATTTTGATTTTAAATTGAAGATTTTTATGTTTTCATTTCATTTATGACACTTTAAAATGCAACATGATTTTTTGAATGACATAAAAACAAGCCAACAAACACAATGGTTATGAGATGTGCATTTTCTGTCTCCAATTTATTTTACGAGCCTTTCAGCAATGGTATAATTAAAAATACCTGAAATAAGAGAATTCACAGAAAATAAAGAATGAGAAAAGCCAAGTGGAATATTCCCCTTTTTAAAATATAGGTTTAATTTTTGAATCACAACGTCTGTCACTATAGAAATATAATGAAACAAACTTTACAGGAAAAAAGACTTAAACATCATTAAAGGTTCTTTCCTCCTTGCTCTGACTTCTGTGCAGGTGATTTTTAGATAATCTCTCTGAAGGGCACAGAGGTTTCTTACAAATAATTTATGAGAAAAAAAAATACTACTACCTCCAACTTTTAAACTGTCTTTTCATAAGTTAAGCATTTCCAAAGTGTTGTAGTCTATAATTTTCCAGTTTGTCTTTCCCATTTTAAATTCACTGTTGATTAAGTTACCAAAAACAGAGTGTGGTAAGACTCCTATAGCAAGTCTGAGAGGTTTGAAGACTCAGATGAAGCTTATTGGGATCCTCCTAGGTTCATCTTTAAGTGCTTTGATCTTCAATTTGATCAAGCACATATTATTTCTTACAAAGATGCTTTAGCTGAAAAACCCACATTTAACACAGAAAATGCGGAAAGTTCAGCTTGCAACAATTTTTAGGGTTATACTTCTTTCAAATTTAAGAAGTATTTCTTATTCATCAATTTAAGCATTGTCCTTTCTTCTCGTAAATTTAATATTTTATTCATCCTCTTGAAAGTTTAATCAGCAAATGATCTGGCAGAGTTAATCACAATGAGAGAGTTGTGTTAGATTAGACTTTGTGCTTATAAACGTAAAAGTATGAAACACAGCTCAGTATATATGGGTTCTTTATTTAAAGCAACAAGAACAGCTTCCCATCCAAACAGCCTAGTGATCTCTGCTATTCAGAGACTGTATAAAGGATGGCTTTGAAATCGTGAGACTGTGGAAGTAGACTTACTTAACTGAAGTGGGAGCACCTGAAAAACATTAATCACTACAACAACAACAACAAAATAGAAGATTGGAAAAGAGAGAGTGATTAGAAATGTGCCACATTTCTAGAAAGTGATTAAAAGTGCTACACATGGTAGCACTTAACACTTAAGTGGGTGTTCGTATACAGCAAATATATCAAAATATGGATATAATAGTGGCTGTTCCAGTGGTCTTGTATGGATGTAAGAGTTGGACAGTGAAGAAAGCTGAGCCCTGAAGAATTGATGCTTTTGAACTGTGGTGTTGGGGAAGACTCTTGAGAGTCCCTTGGACAGCAAGGAGATCCAACCAGTCCATCCTAAAGGAGATCAGTCCTGAGTGTTCATTGGAAGGACTGATGTTGAAGCTGAAACTCCAATACTTTGGCCACCTCATGCGAAGAGTTGACTCATTGGAAAAGAGCCTGATGCTGGGAAGGATTGGGGGCAGGAGGAGAAGGGGAAGACAGAGGATGAGACGGCTGGATGGCATCACCGACTCGATGGACATGGGTTTGGGTAGACTCCGGGAGTTGGTGATGGACAGGGAGGCCTGGCGTGCTGCGATTCATGGGGTCTCAAAGAGTTGGACACGACTGAGTGACTGAACTGAACTAAACTGAACTATTTATAATGTGTTCAAAATTAAACTAACAATGCACCGTGAACACCTATTTATTTATTAGGTACTCTTCTGCAGTATTATTTGCTATGTAAGTCTTTTTGTCTATATAAGAATCTGTACTATAAGTGAAGGTTGTTGTTGTACAGTTGCTCAATTGTGTCCCACTCTTTGCAACCCCGTGGAATGCAACATGCCACGCTTCCCAGTCCTTCACTGTCTCCTGAAGTTTGCTCAAACTCATGTCCACTGAGTGGGTGATACTATCCAACTATCTCATCCTTTGTTGCCCCCTTCTCTTCCAGCCCTCAATCTTTCCTAACATCAGGGTCCTTTCCAGTTAGTTTGGCTATTCACATCAGGTGGCCAAAGTATTGGAGCTTCAGCTTCAGCATCAGTCTTTCCAATGAATATTCAGAGTTGATTTCTTTTAGGATTGACTGGTTGGATCACCTTGCAATCCAAGGGACTCTCAAGAGTCTTCTCCAGCACCACAATTTGAAAGCATCAATTCTTTGGTGCTCAGCCTTCTTTAAGGTCCAATTCTCACATTCATACATGATTACTGGAAAAACCATAGCTTTGACTATAACGGACCTTTCTTGTTGTAGTCGACAGAATGATATCTCTGCTTTTTTATATGCTGTCTAGATTTGTCATAGCATTCTTTCCAAGGAGCAAGCATCTTTTAGTTCCATGGCTGCAGTCACCATCCACAGTGATTTTGGAGCCCAAGAAAATAAAATCTGTCTCTGTGCCACTTTTTCCCCATCTATTTGCCATGATGTAATGGGACTGGATGCCATGATCTTAGTTGAGAGTGAAAAGCCAGCTTTTTACTCTCCTTTTTCACTTTTGTCAAGACGCACTTTAGCTCTGCTTCATTTTCTGCCTTTAGAGTGGTATAATCTAAATATATGAGGTTATTGATATTTCTCCTTGCAATCTTTATTCCAGCCTGTGAGTCATACAACCTGACATTTCAGTTAAATAAGCAGGGTGATGATATACAGCCTTGATGTACTCCTTTCCCAATTTTGAACCAGTGTGTTGTTTTATGTTTAGTTCTAACTGTTGCTTCTCAACCTGTATACAGGTTTCTCAGCAGACAGATAAGGTGATCTGGTATTCCAATCTCTTAAAGAATTTTCCACAATTTCTTGTTATCCACACAGTCAAAGGCTTTATTTAGCATAGTCAATGAAGCAGAAGTAGATGTTTTTCTGGAATTCTCCTGCTTTTTCAATGGATGTTGGCAATTTGACCTCTGGTTCCTCTGCCTTTTCTAAACCCAGCTTGTACATCTGCAAGTTTTCAGTTCACATACTATTGAAGCCTAGCTTAAAGAATTTGAGCATTACTTTGCTAGCATGTGAAATGAACACAATTATACAGTAGTCTGAACATTCTTTGGCATTGTCCTTCTTTGGGATTGGAAAGAAAATTGACCTTTTCTAATCCTGTGGCCACTGTTGAGTTTTCCAAATTTGTTGGAATATTGAATGCAACACTTTTAACAGCATCATCTTTTAGGATTTTAAACAGCTCAGCTCACACTCAGAGGTACATGTATATAATTTTCTCACCAAATTCTTTATTATATTTATATAATAGTGAAAGCTCATTCTAGTGGTTCAGTCTTTGTACACATCCTTGGTTACTTTCTTAACTTATTTTAGGAAGGCAGCTTCTGAGTTAAAGGATGTGCATATGTACACCTTGAAGACTTCTGATATTTTCAGCCATATTTACATATTTACATATTTTAACTATTAAAATTACATAAATTTCTATTGAATTTTGAAGGATTTATTTAGAAAAATAATAGTAACTTAATAGTGTAATTATAGCTTTATATTCTGTGTTTTACTAGATTAGTTGGGGACACTTTTAACATATTCAGAAGAGGAAATTGCTTAGATGGAAAGCATGGCAACACTACAACACTTGAGTGTTAACTAAATGATTTGGGTAAAATGCTGACGAAATTATTTGAACAAAGGTGTAATGAAAACCAGATTGAAAGTTAGCTCAGATATTTAAGTGTATATTACTGGTGTTTATAGAGGTACAGAGTTATGCTATATGAAATATAGTGAGGCTTTTAGAGTACTTTAAAATATGGCAAAAACTTTTATATACATGACTGTAAAGGAGGACTGTGTTGTTCAAAGTGATAATGACCAGGGCAGGGCAGGGAGAAGAGGGGGATTTGACAGCCCCATAAAGAGAAGAGAGGACAAAAGAAAAACTAGATGATCAGAATTTACCTAAAATTATAATGATCCATATAGTCATTATAATTTTTAAAATTTCATTTGTAAAGAAAAAAATCAAATAACCTTCAAGTTATTACTCCCAGAGTCATCAAAAATTATTAGGCAGATGAGAACTCTTTAACATGTTGTGAAGTGGTGTATTAAACCCCAAAAATGACTGGTCAGTGATTAGTTTGATTTATTTGGAATTCATCATTTGTCTTCAAGTGACCAATATTTTATAAAGTATCTGACTCCTGCAAAGTTTATTCCCTATTAGAACTAGAATCTAAGCTTGTATCATGAGCAACATGATGAAAGAAGTAAAAAAAGAAAGTTGCAGAAAACTGCATGAGAACTTAGTCATATGACTACAATTAATATTAATAACAATTCCTCAGATAGTATCATCACATGAAAATTTCCCAGCATATCTGTTTTCAAGTAAATCATATCTGTTTTCATGTCTGTTTTCAGCCTGAGTTATTAAGCAATGTCAGGGGTCTCTCATATATTGCCATATGTGCATAAAAGAAATTCCTAAGTTTGTAAATCTTGGAAGAAGCAAAGAAATATTTTTTTTTTATTTTCAATATACTTATGCAGAGAACCAGGGTAAATGAATGTCTCCAGGAAAAGGGGAAACAAAAAAGTAATTCATCATTTTGTTTGCACATAAAGCTTATACATTAAAGTTTTATTCACCTGCATGTAGCCTACTGTGTCTAAGGTTAGTTACAAAGTTTATTTGTGAAGGCAATGTACAAGGATAAATAATAGATATTTATGACTTTTATAATTGTGGCTTATAATTTTTTACTGATACAATGAAAAGTTTATACAACACCATAGTGGCTCAGATGGTAAAGAAGCTGTCTGAAGTACAGGAGACCAGGGTTTGATTATTGGGTCAGGAAGATCCCTAGAGAAGAGAATTGCAACCCACCCCAGTATTCCTGTCTGGAGAATTCCGTGGACAGAGGAGCCTGGTGGGCTACAGTTCATGGGGTCCGAAAGAGTCGGATACAACTGCACAACGAACACTTTCACACTTCCTCTTTCACTTGTGAGTTATCCAAACAATGGAATTAATTACATGGAATCAGAGCCCGCCCCTAGAACTAGTCTGAGGAAAGAGTTCTTCATCTACCTATTTTCTCTATAGTTTATTCATCATTAGACTGTCGTCTTTGCAGTATCACCGTCCTGCTATGTTACATCTTCCAAAGTCTTCTATTAATTATATTCGTTGTGTTTTAAGTTGATTCCTTCCTACTATCATCTAAAAAAATATCATGGTCTTTGTAATTTATTTCCAAGACAAAATAACGAGGATTTTTCCTAACGCTTATAGATATCTAAACTCTTACTCTGGATTTTAATTTTGTTTGAATCTGTCCTGATTTTTTTAACCTTGTCTGCCCACAAGGGAACCTGTTCATTCTTATCACTGAGAACAGAGAGAGAAAATGAACTAGCAGTAATAAATCAGAACCTTTGACATAAGAAACATACTTAGAGGAAGAGATGCCAGGATTCTTAGAATCTAGCTTCCTAGATTATCTGACATGTGTCACTCTCTGACCTTTTTCCTTTGTTTGTGAGAACCTGCGACCATGCATCATCTGTCCTTACTCCTCTGGGATCTTGACCTAGGCTAATAAAACCAAGTCTTGCTTTCCTAATCATTTCATATGACTGTAGTGAAGATTAAATAAGAAAATGCTTATAAACTCTTAACACAATGCCTAGTGCATTAGTAAATACTTGACAAATAGAGGCTTTTATTATTTTGTTTCCTGACCTTTGTTTTATAATCTCTTACTTCCTGCTTTTGGCTTGGTTTAATAGGATTTTTGTTTGTTTCACCCTGAACCCTTTACTTCCTGACCTCCCTACTTTGTTACAACCATGGTTTTGTTCTACCACTTAAGTTCAGGAATTTAAACATATTTCCTGATTTTTTCCATTACTCATCAATTCAATCCAAGTCCCTTACTCAGTGACTATAGGGATTCTAGATTGAAAACGCCTTTAGAACTTCCTAGAAAATCTAGAAAACATACCTGAATAGCTCATTTTAAAAAGAGGAGGAGGAAAAGGAAGAGGTACTCTTTAAGTAATATGTTACTTCATGTGGAATTCTGAAATGCATTCAGCTTATGTGTTCGCATTCACAAATACAGAAATACATGAACTGTTCTTTATACACATTTGCTTATTAAATCAACAATGTTGAAGAAATTACTCTGATATGAATTATTTTATGTTCTTCAGTTACAGATCTGTGTTACATATTGAAATCTATCTGAATATATAGAACCCATATACTGAGTAAATGTCTATATTTTATCTCAATAAATTTTCTGTAACACCAGCACACCAAAATCTCATTTCAAAATAATATACGTTAAAAAAATGGAGAAAAATTTATTTTTCTTTTCTGTTTCTTAAAATGTCCTCCTAATAATTTAAGCCTAACAATTCTGGAAAATCGGATAAAGAGGTTCAGAATTGAGAAGACCACTATTGTTTTTTAAAGACTGAATTCCTTCTCTATCAAACTGTAAATCTGACTGTATAGTCAATAAATGAGTTATGATTTTAAAATAATCTCCAATGGTGATTAACAGGTTGCTGGGCATAAATGGCATTTTAGAGCTTTAAAATATATTTTAGACTTAGACCTGGCTCTCTTACTATCATTAAAACTGATTGAATATGCATTAACCTTTTCTGACCTTGTGGAAACAATGACACACATATGCATAAGGCCTAGTTTAAGACCCAATCTCAGAAATTCCAGAGGTAATTAAAAGCTTCGCTTGGAGATTCATTTTACTTTTGATTTCTGTTGACAACTGCTGCTTACCTTTTGAACTTAAATGCTTGTGGGATTAGTAAAATGGGTGCAGTTTTCCTCAGAACCACTGATTGATTGAATCTCTGAAAAGTGGGGTTGATAATGGCCCTAGAATTTATATGGTGGTTTTATATAGTGGCTTAGGCCCTGCTATAATTATTTTAAAACATTAAAAGCTAATACATCACTGCAGAGTGGCAGGCCTGACTCAACTGCCATCTAACTTCATGCTCTTTGACAAACGACTCGTTATCCAATGTTTCCTGTCTAAGCGCCTGTCCCAGTCCTGATTTCATTACCAAGACTGTACTGAAATCAGTAGCTAACAAAAAAAATAGTAATCATTTTTGAGACCTCCAGAAAAATAAATGAATTATTTAAAGAATTATGATATGTTCCTTGTTCAAAGCATGCCCTATGTTCCTGGTTGTTGTTTTTTTTTGGGGGGGGGGTGTTGGTGGTGTTTTTTCCTTTTCCTGAGCAGATAGGCAATTGATATATATTGATATATTAAAAATTGGAACAAAGCATCTGAAGTATCAATCAAGTAATTTGTTAAACAAAAGTAAACTAGAAGTACATGAAGCCAAATAAGGTAGATATGAGAAAAACTAAGAGGTGATATATAAATTGACTTTAAAATTATTAGTTCATCCTTGAGCCAAACTACCTAAAAGTTTTCTAAAGATTTTGAAGGTTTTATATGGGTATCTTTCACCCTTTTTATATAGAATTACTAAAATCTCACTTTAATTTTGTGATATCAGATTAAAACATCTCATGTACTATATGTACACTTAAACCTTTTATCAAAATCTTGGACTTACGTCTTGAGTCTTATAAACAAAACATACTAGCATATCTAAAAACAAACCAGGAGAGAAAAGATGAGAGACTATTTGGTTTCTCCTCTTTATATATATATATATATATACACACACACACACATATATATATATATACACACACATATATATATGTATATATATATATTTAATAAGACTGCTAAAATAGCACAATGAAACAGATAATAAAAACATGACTAAAGAGGCTGAAGATATTTCTAGGAGCACCTCCTAAAGTGTGTGTGTGTTTTGTAAAATATAAAAAGCATACAAGTTTTGGGAATTCTGGAAGTCAATGAGGATTTGAGATTGTTTCTCCATTGTTGAAATTTAGTTTTGATATCAATGTTCTGAAGATGCAAAATCTTATTTGTATCAGTAAGATTCACAAGGTCCTTATGGCAGATATTGAGAAAGGAAAAAGAAAAAGAGAAGTGAACACATTTTTTGTCATATGTAAAAATGGCAGGAAATTCAAGGAAGATATGTGTCTGTTGACCCATTGTGGTTTATGCTAAAACTGCTTTCATTAACAATTAGTACCATAAAATGTAAATCTATCTATGAGTTAGTGGAAAGCTCAACGAACACCCATATATACTACCAAAACTTCCAACTAAACTGGTCAATTTCAAACATAGAGAAGCTCCTTTAGAAAAAGAGCCAATTTCAGTGTCATTTCAGAATCATTGAACAATTTAGTACGATTTATATCCTGCGATCGTTTTTTCCAATATAATTGAATACCAAGCAACTGGTGCAGGACGGGGGGAAAAAACCTTGATTAAATGAGACCTAGAGAAAAAAATTGCAGCAAGTGTTTCTATATATCATCACTTACCGCTGTCCTTGTAGATATGAAAGTAAACCAGTTTGTGGTGGGGAATCATGGTAAACACTGTAGGTATTGCTCATCCATGTTCTTAATGTTGCATTTGAAGGAGCTCATATTTCAAAGAAGCCCTTAACCTCAATTTCCTCGGCTATTGAGTTATAACTTGTGTAAAACTATAATGTGGTCTGCCTTACAAACTGAGAACCTGAAATCCTCTTTTAATTGAAATACTAACATCTCAAATGTTTTAATTTTGTAGTATTGAATAGGAAATTGGCTTTCAGGTGGCTGCTTTTTATTCCCTAGCTCATTAAAAATAGTGAACATTTTATAGGAGCTGGAATGGTGAAAACGTTATGAAAGTAAAAAGATGCTAAGTATTACTTTTTAAGTGTCATGTAATTCAATTTAATTCTGTAAGTCACAGCAATTAGTATTTTGAACTTAAGTTAAAATCAGGACATAAGGTTTATGTGGTATAACCAGCAATCATTTAATTTGATTATAATTAATTTTTAATTTAACACTTTTCTAATGTGTTCATCAGAAATCTTCTGTAGTATTGAGTTCCATAAACCTTATGTTTCAAACACTATAAAGAGTGTCTCCTATTGGAAGTTCTAATGTTGAAATCAAAATGTTTTTTATTTGATCAGAAGACCATTCTTATTTTGGGTAAGTATGTATAGGTGGCATTTGTCTATATGAAAGCAATTTATTAATTAAGAAAAAATGAAATATGTTAAAATCTATTATTCAGTTTATATAGACCTCTTTAAAACAGAAGTGTATAGATAATGTTAAAGAGTTGGAAAGAAGGAACTACTGTTTATAAGCAGCTTTACATGTATTATAATTACTGTGAAAATGTAAATAATAAGTTAGAGAAGTCTTCCTATGTATGGAAAATTGACATTTTGATTACATGGTCTCATGCCTTCTAGCTTACTTTTGTTTAGCTGCAAATGGACTTATCTGTCAGTCCAAAACAGTATTTTGTCATTCACCTGAAATGTCAACACTTCCGAAAGACGTTAACGGTAGAGAAGGAACACTACCTATCATTATTTGTTCAATAAATATTGTCATAAAAATGTGTTTGAAAATTTTTAACATTTGTATAAGACATAACAAAATTCATTTTTTCATCAAATAACTTGTCTTCATGGATTCCATTCAAAGAAGATGTTTATTACAATGTGGTATATGATGATGTAAAATCCCTCCATTTACAAAAATAGGATACTAAAGTAAGCTATAGAGTATCTGACTGGGAAATTGTTCAAACAGTAAAAATATAATAAGTAAAATACAAAAATATAAGTGTGGCATGACTATTAGCATTAAAAAATTACTTGAGAAAAATTTCCAAAAATATTAAAAATTGTTAAGCTGGTATCCTCTTCAATATTGGGTTTTTGGATGCGTAAACTAGATGAGTTCTAAGAACTGGTTAAGTGGCTCCAAATTCCCAGTCAGCAATTTAGACTAGGTTTTCTGCCTCAGATCTAGAATTGTTTTGTCCATACATATCAGGAAGTACCTTAGTTGGCTGTCTATTCCACATTTTGGAACCCTGGGATAAGCTACCACTATGGGTCTCTGAAGGCCAATACACATCAATTACCATTGGCAACATACCTTGTCAGATTATGGTCGTTTCACCTTGTCTCTGATAGCTGAACAGATATCTACACTCAACACTTAGCATGGATCAACCTGTACTCATCTGATACCAAGAAATCCAGTTTCATCACACTATTCCAGTGTCATCTCAGGCCAACAGAGGACAGGCACACAGAACTCTTCAGTAATGCTTGTGTTCCACCCCATCCTGCGCATTTCTTAATGTCTTTGTGTAGAGAGTATTCCTCTCACTAATAACCAAGGAGGTAAACAGGGTGTCCAGAACAGATTCATTCGAACATTTCTGCCTCCCTGTATCTCTGCAGTATAACAGAGATGGTGTGTATAGGTTATCTACAAAATCCATTCTTTACTGATCCATCCTTCAATCAACCAGTCCAATAAACTGTTACAACCATTCCCCAAGTATCAAGTCAACATATTAAATATCAAATTCCAGATCATTGCCATCCATGACAATATATCTGCCCTAACCAATACTTACATTTATCCTATGTGGTATAAAGCTTTTATTAGCAGGCTTTATATGTCTCTGACTTAGTTATGTTGGAATCTAAGTTGTAGCCTGAAGACAATGAGGGCTGATGTCAGTGAGGAGAGAACTATGATTCCCTGGGTCCAGTCACTAAGAGGCATTTATGCTAGAGAAGGCTGATTCCCTCAGAAGGGGTGGTTGCTTCCAATACAAAGAAGTTTCAGAGAGATTCGGAAACTCAAATTTCTCATCAGTGCCCTTGCCTTACCATGAGAGACCACATTGGGCCGAAGATTCAATTAGTGTTTGAATCACAACTCAGTGATTGAGTACACCATTACAGTCAAGTCCTAATCTTATCCTCAGTCATATCTACCCTGAGACTATATGATTTAAGAGAGCGCTTCAAAGCTGCCATCAAACCTCTCAAATTTTCTATTATTTCTGAATTGGGTATTTATTGCCTTCAGCTTCTCCCCTAACATTTATATTATTTGAAGACTTCAGAGCACTTTGCTGAAACCACAGTCTTTAAAATCACAGTTATTGCCACTGCCACTTCGTCTCCCAGGACCTTGCATTCCATGTGTACTCCATCCTATGCCAACACTGGTACTAACTGAATAATTATAATGTAACCACAAGCTGTGGGTTGCCAGTGTTCAAATATACACTACATAGATAAGTGAGCAATTCAATCCCAGAATCCCATTTTTGCACTTATGTTTCATGGGATCGCACATGATACCAGATAGTACACAGGTGGTGCATTCTGTTTGGGACATTGATGAAAAGTTACTAAAGGAACTCTCTACAGAGATGTAGATGGAGTTTTGAGAAAGTAACAAGGGTTGGTACAGCACCCACTAGTTACAGAGGGAGCTATTATCACTCTTATGTCTAAAGGGGCAAAGGAAGGGAATAGTTACTAAAACTAGAAGAGAGAGTTATCTGAACGAGCTGTCCAAAAGGGCTGTAGTCTTCAGTAATGGGAAGCAGTCATTGCATTTTTGTCTTTACAATTATGTCACTAATTTGATATTCTTTTAAGTTCAATTTTATCATTGTTTACATTATCGTTGTTTGCTCTTTTTAAAATTTAAATTCTTTTTAATTGTGTGAAACATTTAACAGCTTCACATTTAAAATTAAATAACAAATCAGTCTCAGAGATTGTAATTCAGTTCTTGTTTCTTTCACTCGGCTATCCCCTGCTCTCCATATGTACATACATTTTCTTATTTTCCAGTTGATTTATTCTGAAAATATAAGCACATTTTCCCCTCTTTTTTTTTTTTTTTTACCCTAAAGTACACTCTGAAAACTGTTTTGGATGGTGCTTTTCTCTGCAAGTTCCTTGAAATTGTTTTAATTTTCTAAACCAGATAGATTTTACCATCATCTTCTGAGACTGAGAATGGGAATATGGACTTTGCGGTATTAGAAGAGACAGACTGGAATTCTTATCAAAGAGAGTGGAGAAGAGAAAAACTTTGAGATACCAAGGGAATATTTCATGAAAAGACAGGTACAATAAAGGACAGAAATGGTTTGGACGTAACAGAAGCAGAAAATACTAAGAACAGGTAGCAAGATACACAGAAGAACTGTCCAAAAGAGATCTTCATGACCCAGATAATCACAATGGTACGATCACTCATCTCAGGCCAGACATCCTGGCATGCAAAGTCAAGTGGGCCTTAGAAAGCATCACTACGAGCAAAGCTAGTGGAAGTGATGGAATTCCAACTGAGCTATTTCAAATCCTGAAAGATGATGCTGTGAAAGTACTGCGCTCAATATGCCAGCAAATTTTTAAAACTCAGCAGTGGCCACAGGACTGAAAATGGTCAGTTTGCATTCCAATCCCAAAGAAAGGCAATGCCAAAGAATGCACAGACTACCAAAGAATGCACAATTGCACTCATCTCACACGCTAGCAAAGTAATGCTAAAAATTCTCCAAGCCAGGCTTCAATAGTACATGAATGATGGACTTCCAGATATTCAAGCTGGATTTAGAAAAGGCAGAGGAGCCAGAGATGAAATTGCCAACATCTGTTCGATCATTGAAAAAGCAAGAGAGTTCCAGAAAACATCTACTTCTGCTTTAATGACTATGCCAAAGCCTTTGACTGTGTGGATCACAACAACTCTGAAAACTTCTTTAAGAGATTGGAATACCAGACCACTTGACCTGCCTCCTGTGAAATCTGTATGCAGGTCAGGAAGCAGCAATTAGAACTGGACATGGAACAACAGACTGATTACAAATCGGGTAATGAGTACATCAAGGCTGTATATTGTCACCCTGTTTATTTAACTTATCTGCAGAGTACATCATGAGAAATACTGGGCTGGATGAAGCTCAAGCTGGAATCAGGATTGCTGGGAAAAATAACAATAATCTCAGATATACATATGACACCACCCTTATGGCAGAAAGGGAAGAAGAACTCAAGAGCCTCTTGATGAAAGTGAAGGAGGAGAGTGAAAAAGTTGGCTTGAAACTTAACATTCAGAAAACTAAGATCATGGCATCTGGTCCCATCACTTCATGGCAAACAGATGGGGAAGCCATGGAAACAGTAACAGACTTTATTTTTTTGGGCACCAAAGTCACTGTAGATGGTAACTGTAGCCATGAAATTAAAAGATGCACCTTGGAAGAAAATTTATGACCATTCTAGACAGCATTTATAAAGCAGAGACATTACTTTGCTGACAAAGGTACGTCCAGTCAAAGCTATGGTTTTTCTAGTAGTCATGTAGGGATGTGAGGTTAGGACAATAAAGGAAAGCTAAGCGTTGAAGAACTGATGCTCTTGAACTATGTTTTGGAGAAGACTCTTGAGAGTCCCTTGGATTGCAAGGAGACCCAAGTAGTCAATCCTAAAGGAAATCAGTCCTGAATATTCACTGGAAGGATTGATGTTGAAGCTGAAACTCCAATACTTTGGCCATCTGATGCGAAGAACTGACTCATTTGAAAAGACCCTGATGCTGGGAAAGATTGAAAGCGTTAGGAGAAGGGGACGACAGAGGATGAGATGATTGGATGGCATCACCGACTTCATGAACACTAGTTTGAGTAAACTTGGGGAGCTGATGATGGACAGGGAGTCCTGGCTTGCTGCAGTCCATGGGGTCACAAAGAATCGGACATGACTGAGCAACTAAACTGACCTCAATATGACTGTGAGGCTGCATTAAAGACTTACTTAGAGTTTATAGAGTTTTAGAATGAGTTGTACAAAACAGAGCACAGAAAGAGTTGGATTTGACTGGTGTTTGGGCTCTGCTAAAAGGATTTCCCAGGTTGAGCGGTGGTAAAAGAATCTGCCTGCCAGTGCAGGAAGCACAGATTTGATCCCTGGGTCAGGAAGATCCTCTGGAGTAGGAGGAAATGGGAACCCCTCCAGTATTCTTGCAGGGAAGATGCAACTGAGCATGAGAGGGTTTCAAAGGAATGCAGGAAAAATGCAATGTTGATATTAGCAGATCACTAGATTTAAGCTGGATAAGTGAAGTCGCTCAGTCGTGTCTGACTCTTTGCGACCCCATGGACTATAGCCTACTAGGCTTCTCTGTCCATGGGATTCTCCAGGCAAGAGTACTGGAGTGGGTTGCCATTTCCTTCTCCAGGGGATCTTCCTGAACCAGGGATTGAGCCAGAGTCTCCTGCATTGCAGGCAGACGCTTTACCCTCTGAGCCACCAGGGAAGATGGGTAAGAGGGAACTACATATAATAGGATTAGGATCTCATAATGAAAACACGGTAGAATAGAATAGATCTTAGATGGAATGGGAATGTCAACTTGATGAGGGGAGGAAACTCAAAAGATAAAAGATGGCATAGGAGCATGGATTGCTTGAAATTGAGATTGTAAAGGGTCAGAGTTATTGTTAATAAAGGTATTTCCACTAAAATAAATATAAAAGGAGTACATTTGCATTAAGTAGAAAATAATCGTACAAATAATAAAAATGAAATACTATTAAATTCTAATTAGACTCTTGCCTGCCAAAGGGATTTTGAGATTTTTATTCCCTTTATGAAAACAGATTTGAATTTTAAACAGAATTATTATCACCAAGCTGAGCCTTTGTACTTGCCATAATAAGAAATACTGAAAGATAATTGTAAATAGAATAACTTCCTTACCATAACACACTGTAATTTTCTGTTGTCCTTCTCTCCCTCCTCAAGCCATACGTTGTAAAGCCTGCACTGCCTTCAGATGGTGGACATAGTAACCTGTGACTAACTGTGAACCTTGTGGGTATCTAATATGCTCCTCCTTATTACCTCCATTTCCTCCACCAAAAGAAAAAATTATTAAAGCATTTACAAATCTAGTCACAGCCAGACTCTAAGTTGATTTATGAATGAGCTTCAAGGAACATATTAATACATAAATATGATTGACATACCTTATGCATTTAGGAGATATATGCGTCATCATTAACCCTTAAATGTAAAACATTGCCTTGACAGTGGCTCATTGCCAATATATCCTTATTCGTATTTTCTAAATTGTGATTTTGTGTGTATAAAATATTCTAATATTTACTGACATGCTAATTGACCAGCTTATTTGAACATATTCAATCATCCCTAATATTGGAAAATTTCTATTTGCTATAGGGTTTTTAGGCATTTTGCTAGTAACCTAATTTCAATAAGGATCCAATTCTGGAAAAAAAAATGTTTATAAGAAAGATAATGAATTTTCTTATATTTTTTTCTTAATCATACTTCATAAAAAAAAGAATCACAGGCCAAGATTATATAATAAGCACTTGAGAGGTTTTTTGTTTTCTTTTGTTGTTTTGGTTTTTTTACTCTGTGAGTTTTTAAACCTTCAAGAAGCTGATTTACCAAGTAATGACACTGGAAAATCTTCAATTACTTTTCTGTATTTTCAGACAAACACAAAAATGCATATATACTCCCACAGGAAAAGACAGAGCAACACTGTTTTGCCTGACTCAGGTAAAATTATCAAGTTCCATAATCTTGCCTGAGGGAAAAACATTATTTTACTACTTTAACAACCTTTATAAGTAAGATAATATATACAGTGGTAAGGTTGATGTACTTTTTGAGGTGGGAAACCGGTCACATCAAAATGCAAATCTGTGTAAAGAACATTTCTCTTACTGCAGAAGGGTCACTTTTGAAAATATGAATTCTACACACTTCTGCAGAGTCACACTTTAGGGAGGCCTCAAACTCACCAAGGGGTTATAGAATCAAAACGCCCAACCCCGGAGTCAGACCCTTTTACACCCTAGAGTGTCAGGAATGGCCAGCCTAATTTCTGCCATGCTTTGGCAATGGAAGGTTTTGTTTTGTTTTTTTTTTAATTTAGCAAATAATTTTTTTGTTTTTTTACCTGTCTTCTAGCCTTTAGAATCTTATTTTCTTTTTTCAAAGTGTGGACACAAAAACAAAATAAAGGAAAAAAATAGTCTTTATTAAACTCACTGTTCTCTTTTTATTCTTGTACTTCCTTTATTTAGTTTTTTTCTTTAATTATAAAATACTATGTAAGTACAGAAAGTGCACAAAACTTAAAAGTGCAGCTCATTGAATTGTCAGCAATGGAATCCCAGTATGACTGCCACCTAGGAAAAGATAGAACATTACCTGTAACACAACCCCTGTTTCCCCATCTCAACATTATTCTACAGTTTACCACTCATGAGATTATCAGCACTACCATTCATGATACCTAGTTTTGAACAATTAGCATACAGTGTGCATTCTTTTACTCAGTATTTAGTTTGTGAAATCCATTCATGGTGTTATTTTAAATGAAATCTGTTCATCTTCATTGCTATATAGTATTATTTCATTGTTCTCTGTATGTGTGTGAGAAAGAGAAAAATTTATATCTTTATAATACAGAGTCTTTGATCAATAAACATGATATGTCTGTCCATTTATTTAACCTTCTTTTATTGCAGTCAAGAAAGTTTTAGAGATTTTCATGTAGAGATCTTCCACATCTTTGTTTCTAGATATTTTGTATTTTTAGTATTATTACAAATAGTGTATATTTTTAAATTTCATGTCTTAAGTGTTACTGGTATGTGCATGTCTGATTATTCTCCTTTTTACATGTCTGATTATTCTTGAGTGTTGACTCTGTACCCAAGTAAACTGACAGCTGACATTGATTTTAGTAAGTCATCTTCATATTCTCTTAGATTTTCTACATACATAGTCACATCATCTCTGACCCTTAACTTTTATTTCATTTTCTCTAAGTCTTTAGTATTTTTTCTTTCTTTATTTTCTTGGCATATTGTACTGCGTTGTTTAGTGCCTACAAGTAAATGTTGAATAGACGTGGTAACAACTCACAGCCTTTAAGATAGTCTTTAAAACTGCTTTCTTTGTTAGTAAACATGACATTTTCTGTAGGCATCCTGAAAATACTCTTTGTGAGACTAAGAAAGGTTTTTTATTTCCAGTTTGCCTCAGTATTTCTAGGTTTTCAATATTTTTATGTTAGATGTTAAATTTTATCTGTGCTTTTTATACTTCTACCAGATGATTATAGGGTTTTTCTCCCTTATAGTGCTAATGTAGTTCATTTTAATGATTTACTTTTATTTTATTACATGTAGAATTTTTTTTTAGTTTATTTATTTATTTATTTATTTTAATTTTCTTTACATTATTGTGTTGGTTTTGCCATACATTGACATGAATCTGCCATGGGTATACATGTGTTCCCCTTCCAGAACCCCCCTCCCACCTCCCTCCCGATTTCTCTCTCTGGGTCATCCCAGTGCACCAGCCCTGAGCATCAAACCTGGGCTGGCGATTGATTTCACATATGATGATTAACATGTTTCAATGCCGTTCTCCCATATCATCCCACCCTTCCCCTCTCCCACAGAGTCCAAAAGACTGTTCTATACATCTGTGTTTCTTTTGCTGTCTCACATAGAGGGTTCTCATTACCATCTTTCTAAATTCCATATATATGCATTAGTATACTGTATTGTTGTTTTTCCTTCGGCTTACTTCACTCTATATAATAGGCTCCAGTTTCGTCCACCTCAGTAGACCTGATTCAAATGAATTCTTTTTAATGGCTGAGTAATATTCCATTGTGTATATGTACCTCAGCTTTCTTATCCATTCGTCTGTTGATGGACATCTAGATTGCTTCCATGTCCTGGCTATTGCAAATGACCCACCTCCCAGAATATTGGAAATAAAAGCACAAATAAACACATGGGACCTAATTAAAATGAAAAGCTTCTGCACAACAAAGGAAACTATAAGCAAGGTGAAAAGACAGCCTTCAGAATGGGAGAAAATAATAGCAAACGAAGCAATGGACAAACAATTAATCTCAAAAATATACAAGCAACTCTCGCAGCTCCATTCCAGAAAAATACACGACCCAATCAAAGAGTGGGCCAAAGAACTAAACAGACATTTCTCCAAAGAAGACATAAAAATGGCTAACAAACACATGAAAAGATGCTCAACATCACTCATTATCAGAGAAATGCAAATCAAAACCACAATGAGGTACCATTTCACACCAGTCAGAATGGCTGCCATCCAAAAGTCTACAAGCAATAAATGCTGGAGAGGATGTGGAGAAAAGGGAACCCTCTTACCCTGTTGGTGGGAATGCAAACTAGTACAGCCACTATGGAGAACAGTGTGGAGATTCCTTAAAAAACTGGAAATAGACCTGCCATATGACCCAGCAATCCCACTGCTGGGCATATACACCGAGGAAACCAGAATTGATTTACTTTCAGATGCCAAACAACCTTTACTTTCATTTAATAAATTCATCGTGCCTATTTATTTTTGCAATTTTCAGTTTACTAATTTATGTAAGTCTTTTTTATCTACAATTATATGAAAGATTAGCCCATCATTCTCTTTATTGGGAAAAACCTTTTCGGATTTTGTTACCAAAGTTGTGTCTTCTTTATAAAATATATGGACTAGTTAGTGTCTTGCTTTTTTCTAATCTTAGAAAGAGTTTATGTAAAATTAGACTTAATTATTGCTAAAACATTTGGTAGAGTTTTTCCAGAAAGTCTGAAAACAATCTACTGGTCTTGAGTATTTTGATGAGTAGGTTTTAATTTTGGATTCAAAGTCTTTAATACTTATAAGATCATTGAAATGTTCTATTGGTAGCAATTTTTATATTTCGTCCATGTCATCTCAGTTTGCATATTAATTGGCATTGACCCGTGCATATGATCCTCCTCTTTTATCCTAATATCTGTAACAATATACCCTTTTAACTCCTATTTTTGTGCCTTTACTTATTTCCTTGATCAATCTCAAGAGCTTTTTTTGTTATCTTTTAAAATTTATTTATTTTTACTGAAAGATAATTGCTTTACAGTATTGTGTTGGTTTCTGCCATACATCTACAGCTTTTTATAAATATTTCCAAAGGACCAAACTTCTGTTGGTTCAGCCCTCTCTGTTGTGTTTATCTAGTTTTATGTAATTTACTAATTTCTGCTCCTGTATTTATTATGTCCCTCCTTCTGTGATCTTTAGGTTTAACTTGCTTTTCTTTTAACTTCTTGAAATTGATGAGTAGCTTATTGATTTTCAGACTTCTTTTCTTAGAGAAGTTGTGAATTTCCCTTCAAAGACAAATTTAGCTGCATCCTGTCAGGTATCAAACTGTGAAGTTTTGGTTTGGAGTATTTTCATTATTACCAACTTCAAAATATTTTTTACTTCTCTTGTGATTTTTCTCCAACCCATGGCATAATAGAATTGTAATTGTTGATTTCCGAGCATATGAGGGTTTTCTATTTTTCTTAGTTCCACTCCTATTTGGCAAGCTCTGGGCCTTAATTTTTATAGCCATCTGATTTTGAAGGCTTTCAAGAGCATTGCTCAGCATCTCAGTTTCTTATCTTCTTGTTAAATTGGCACTTATCCCTTAGGAGAAAGCAGGCCTAAATACCAGATCACATTTATGAAGTTCTTCTTCAGAATCTTCATCTTCTAATTTTTTACTGCTTTTTTAGCTCTCATATGCATTATTTGTTCCTTTTTTTTTTTTTTTTTTTTTGCTGTTGACTGTGTATGACCTCAGAGTCTCAATAAATACTTGTTAATGTTCATTTATTCTCTGCTCCCTTCCACAGGTGGAGAAGTCCCATACACAACTCTGGCCACCCGAATGATGATGGGGGCTTGGTGGCTGTTTGCTTTGATTGTCATCTCATCTTACACAGCAAATCTTGCAGCTTTCCTCACCATCACCCGCATTGAAAGCTCCATCCAGTAAGTAGACAAAGATTCCACTTGATGCAAAACATGGGAAGTGACAGAAAAGGCCAGAGCTATTTAAATAAGTATGTGGTGTCTGATAATAAATTTACAACTTCCTTTTGAGTAAAGGCTTAATTTTCTGATGTGCAGACATCATAACACAGTCCAATTCCTGAAAGTACAGTTTTGGTGGAGCACTTTTTATAAAATAAAATTCTGTCTATAATTTGAACGTTGCTTATGACATTTTCTTGGAAGAATAAGACATATTCAGATTTTTAACCTCCGTAAAATATGACTATGTCTCAGCAGTATTATAAAAAAGAAGGAAAAAGGAGTTATACTAAAATATGTACGTATGTATGTTTCTGTGTGTGTGTATGTATATATATATATACACATATATATATATATACATATAAAGGTTGCTACTCATAGTCTCTGCCTTGAATCTATCCCATTATGCACTGTCTGAGTAGATAGTTAGGTAGACACTAGGAAATTGAGAAATAAAAGATAGGTAGGGAGAGAGGGAGAGAGAAAGAGAGAGAAGTAAAACCACATTCCGTCTCTTCATTGCATTATAGCTAATATGAATATTTTTGCTGCAATGGTGGTAAACTGTGATTAACTATGGTGTACTTTTGAATCCTGAAAGCTACCTGAGTCAATGCTGCATTTCACAAATGACATTCCTGTGAGTCCTGAGAATCCAAAGGCCTTTGATTTACTGTGGCTAGTTTTACTCTGTGTGATTTTAGATTAGATTATAGATTAGTCCAGTACCAATTCGTGACTTTACCTACTGAAATTTTTCTTTAATTTCAGTTTGTCTCTCAGTGACTATTACAGTTCGTTTGCTTGATCCACCGTCTCACTGGCTTTGCAGGCCTCATGGTGCGTGTGTCTCTGAGCTATCTAGTCATTGCCGACTTTGCTGGCATTTATTTGTATCTAGACTTCCATGTAGTAGCAGTGGGAGCAAAAAGTCTCTATCAAATTTTTACACCCATAGGTTTCTCTAAAGTAAAATTTAATGGAAACAGATCATAATTGCACATGATGTTTCCCTCAAGTGTAGTTCCACAATCCAAAATAACTGAATGTTCATTTTTTAACAAATTATTTCTTCCAAATGCCAATTCACATTATTAAAAGCCAACTGTGGATATAATAAATCTCCCCTTCCTTCTAATCTTATCACTGGACTAATTATGAAAGGGGAAAACCAGAGCCAAATAAGTTAAAAGAAGCCTGAGACTCTCTCCAAACTTAAAGATATCGTCTAATTTCATGCTTCAGTTGTGTTGGTAAACATAATTGTAATGTTTCTCGGAAATAGTCAAAGTTGCATTTATAATTGATGTCAAACTTTCTTGGAAAATTCTAATTTTTCTTAGAAAAGCTATAAACTTTTCAGAAAACCATCCAGTGTCATGCTTCTTAATCATTTTATATTCATGAGATTTGCTCATCATTAAATGAAGCGATCCTCATCAGAGTACCTTTTCCCAGTCCAATTGCTGTGCTATTAGCAAACATCTACAACTTTATTTCCAAAATGAAAAACAAATATCATATATTAATGAATATATATAGTATCTAGAAAAACAGTACTGATGAACCTATTTGCAAGGCAGGAATAGACATGGATGTAGAGAACAGACTTGGGGACACAGCGGGCAAGGAGAGGGTGAAACAAACTGAGAGAGTAACATTGCAGTCTATACACTACCACTTGGAAAATAGACAGCAGGAAGCCGCTTTATAGCACAGGGAGCTCAGCAATGTGTTCCGTGATGACCTAGAAGGGTGGGATGGGGGTGTGGGAGGGAGGCTCAAGAGGGAGGGTATACATGTATACAAATGGCTGATTCACCTTGTTTTACAACAAAAGCAAGCACAGCATTATAAAACAATTATACACACACACACACACACACACACACACACACACAAATCGAAGTCACTTCTTGACACCAGGAGAGGTAAAAGTGGTTAGAAGACTGTCAGTGAGAGAAACAAAAGCAGCTACTTTTAGACAGTTGGTTGATAGAAACCCTGATATTTTGGTAGGAGAAATCCAATAGATTTATTCTTAGGAAACTGAATACATTTTATAAAAGGTACCTGTTTTTCAAAATTAGGTATTTATTGTCATTTAGCCTTCCATTTGGCACTTGCCATTAATAAAAATATTCAAAGAGAATTTTCTCTGGAGAAGATAACTGACAAGTTAATTTCATATCCCTTCAGTGATGGGACAGCTATGTTCTGATATGATGCAATATGACAGACTGTGACACAGTTGATGTATACAGTTCAGTTGCTAAAGAGAAAAAATTATATGCAATTTCTGTAAGACTCTAATGACATCTAGGCCTTTTATTGTCACTGAACAGTAACAACAAATAACTAAATTATTTGCAAATACTTAAAAATTGAAATATACATTTTTCTGTTGGGCTAAAAAGTTGTTGTTGCTTAATTATTAGGTTAGGTTTAACTCTTTTTGCAATCCCATGAACTGTAGCCCAAACAGCCTCCTCTGTCCATGGGATTTCCCAAGCAAGAATACTGGAATGGGTTGCCACATCCTCCTCCAGGGGATCTTTCCAACCCAGGGATCAAACCTGAGTCTCTTGAGTCTCCTGCATTGGTAGACTGTCTACCCTGGGCTAAAAGTGCAATGATAAAATGAAGCATGTGAAGCTTTGAAGGTATTTTCAGAGTAAAACCGGGCTTCCCTGGTGGCTCAGATGGTAAAGAGTTTGCCTGCAATGCAGGAGACCCGGGTTCAATCCCTGGGTTGGGAAGATCTCCTGAAGAAGGAAATGGCAACCCACTTCAGTACTCTTGCCTGGAAAATTCCATGGACTGAGGAGCCTAGTAGGCTTCAGTCCATGGGGTCGCAAAGTCAGATACCACTGAGCAACTTCACTTTCACTTTCACTGATATCATCAACATTAACTATATTAGTCTTTGCATGCATGCTATGTCACTTCAGTTGTGTCTGACTCTTTCCGACCCTGTGGACCATAGCCTACCAGGCTCCTCTGTCCATGGGATTCTCTGGGCAAGTATACAGGTATGGGTTGCCATTTCCTCCTCCAGGGGACCTTCCTGACTGAGGGATTGAACCAGTGTCTCTTAAAGTTTCCTGCACTGGCAGGCAGATTCTTTAACACTAGCACCACCTGGGAAGCCCATATTAATCTTTACTGTGATGCAATTTTAAAAAACCAACTTATTTCACTTGTAAAAATGAAAATAGCTCTGGGGGAATCAAAGCTGTATTGTTCTAGTCATCAATAACTTTAGAGCCAGATTGGTCTGTGGTGGTAAAACTTGAGGACTTTCATTTCCTGGAGCTATAAGTAAGCTTGAGTCTATTCAAATGAACCCCTACATCCCACCATATTTTTATATTTAATGCATTCATTTTTCATAGTGGTTGAGGTTGGACTAACAAAATATTGAGTTAATGCAACCACTAAATCAAACTAATTTGAGATAAATTTCTTTCTAAGCATGTGCAAAAAGAAATTCATAGGTATTCTATTCGCTAGAACAGACCACTTTTTTGCTACCATACAAATAACAGGAGATGTACATTTGTTTTTGTCTACATTTAGAAAGGGCAAAATTTATTGAGCAACTGTTTTTCTCAGTGCCATACAGTGAGTATCACTAGGCTTAGAAACCTAAGCCTATCCCCAAGTCTAGGGAAACAGAATGGTAGCGACTGCTAGGTACTCTCTAATGAAATGATTTATTCCTTTCCTTTGCTTCCATGGAGCTATGTAACTATCTTTGATAAGTTACTGTTAATAACGGTCATTTACAAGCATACTTTTGGAAAGATCATTACAAGCATTCCGAACTATAACAAATGCCTAAATAGATATATCAGTTTCTTTTAATTAATTCAACTTAATATGTATCTGGGTTTCCGAGGTGGCTCAGCGGTAAAGAATTCACCAACCAGTGCAGGAGATGTGAGTTCAATCCCTGAGTCAGGAAGATCCCCTGGAAAAGGAAATGGTAACCCACTACAGTATTCTCGCCTGGGAAATGCCCAGGCAGAGGAACCTGGGGGCTAAAGTCCATGAGGTTGCAAAAGAGTCAGACGCAACTTAGAGACTAAGCCACCACCGTCAACCCCTTATCAGATATGAAAATGAAAGTCACTCAGTTAATGTCCAACTCTTATGACATTGGACTGTATAGTTCATGGAATTCTCCTGGCCAGAATACTGGAGTGGATAGCTATTCCTTTCTCCAGGGGATCTTCCCAACCCAGGGATCGAACCCAGGTCTCCCACATTGCAGGCAGATTCTTTACCACTTGAGCCACAAGGGAAGCCCCTTATCAGCTATTTTATTTGCAAATATCTTCCCCATTTAGTAGGCCGCCTTTTCTTTATGTTGATTGTTTCCTTCACTGTGCAAAAGCTTTCTAGTTTGATGTAGTGCCATTAGTTTATTTTTGCTAATCCATGTATAATGTTTGAATCTCCCAAAGCTTAACTGATAACTGCCTACTGTTGACTTGAATCTTTACCAACTATGTAAATTGTGGATTAACACATGTTTTTGTGTTAGTCTTTAAAGATATTTAGGCATTATCATTGAGTCACAATCTATTTGGAGAGATAACAGTGTAGAATTAAATGACATAGGGCTATGATAAATTTATTTATAAAATATTGTATAAACTTAGGGAAGGATTTAAGTCAACTTGGAGAGGAAGAGAAAGGGAAAAAACTATTAGGCATCACAGAGGTCCTCTGATGTATCATCAGAAAGTTTGATCTTAGAGAATAAATTTCAGTAGACTGAAGGAGTGGAATATTGCAGAGGTATGAAATTCCTAGGAGAATATCTAGCAAAGGGCAGATGATCAAAATATACTCATTTCCTCCTGGTTTAAGATAGGTAAGTGAGAGTGGCAGGAAGTGAAATAGAAATGGAGGGTAGAACCACATCTTACAGGACATGATAAAACTTGTTAAGGAATTTAGACTTTTTTCCTGGAGATAATGAAGACTGACATCATTTAAGAAAAACAGCTTTACCTGTGTAGAGGAGGATAAGCAGGAGAGAAGAGATGGAGGAGCCTATGGAATCTCATCAAAGGTGTCTATCTCACTAATAGTATGTCTTTAATGGCAACCCACTCCACTACTCTTGCCTGGAAAATCCCATGGACAAGAGGAGCGTGGTAGGCTACAGTCCATGGGGTCGCAAAGAGTCGGACATGACTGAGCAACTTCACTTTCTTTCATTTTACTCAATATAAACCTGATCCACATATCTTCTTGTTTCAAGTGCTCTTTGTAAATATATAAGGATTAAAGATAATTTAAGAGAAATTTGGCTTGAGCAAATTTATGTCTCTAGGCTAACCGTCATATTCCTTGTGAATGCAGGGATATTACTTCAGATTATTTTCTCTTACTATATTTAAAGATAGGTGTGGTTTACTACCTCCTAGTTACACAGATAGGGAAGAAGAGAGTTACTAATGTGAGGAAATTTTAGGAATTACTCTGACTAGGCTAATTTTCAGATGCAGCTTTGCCAAAATTTGCATCTCAAAGTTTGCTATTCCTAGACCACATTTTGCTTATTAATTAATTTTAGCCTTGAGCCATCAAAAAGGAAATCAGACTTATTTTTATTCCATTTTAATATACTTTCTTCTCATGAAAGTAACACAAGGTTATTTTGAAAAATTAGAAAGTAAAATCTTGAAGGACAAAGCAATAATAATCCATAATCTGTCATAGAGCAGTGTGTCCTAAATCGTTTCAATTGTGTCCAACTCTTTGTGACACCATGGACTGTAGCCCACCAGGCTCCTCTGTCCATTGGATCATCCAGGCAAAAATATAGAAGTGGGTTGCCATGCCCTCCTCCAGGGGATCTTCCCAACTCAGGTATCAAACCCAAGTCTCTTGTATCTCCTGCATTGGCAGTCAGGTCCTTTACCACTAGTGCCACCTGGGAAGCTCATCATAGAGCAGTGTTTTGTTGATATTTAAGCAAACTTTGTTTATTTGGAAGTAATCATAAGTGAACAATGCAAAGAAATAGAGGTAAACCAAGAATGAGAAAGACTAGAGATCTCTTCAAGAAAATTAGCGATACGAAGGGAACATTTCATGCAAAGATAGGCACAATAAATGCCTGTTTATTGTGGTTTGGACCTAAAAGAAGCAGAAGATACTAAGAAGAAGTGGCAAGAATACACAGAACTGTACAAAAAAGGTCTTAATGACCTGGATAACCATGATGATGTGATCACTAACTTTGAGTCAACTTCCTGGAGGGTGAAGTGAAGCAGGTCTTAGGAAATATTACTATGAACAAAGCTATTGAAGGTGATGGAATTCCAGCTGAGCTATTTCAAATCCTAGAAGATGACGCTGTTAAAGTGTTGCACTCAATACGCCAACAAATTTGGAAAACTCAGCAGTGGCCACAAAACGAGAAAGGTCAGTTTTCATTCCTATCCTAAAGAAGGACAATGCCAAAGAATGTTCAAACTATCACACAGTTACCCTCGTTTCACATGCTAGCAAGGTAATGCTCAAAATCCTTTGAGCTAGGCTTCAACAGTATGTGAACTGAGAACTTCCAGATATACAAGCTGGATTTAGAAAAGGCAAAGGAACAAGAGATCAAATTGCCAACACCTGTTGGACATAGAAAAAGCAAGAGAATTCCAGAAAAACATCTATTTCTACTTCACTGACTAGGTTAAAGCCTTTGACTGTGTGGATCACAAGAAACTGGAAAACTCATGAAGAAATAAAATTACCAGACCACCTTACCTGCCTCCTGAGTAACCTGTATGCAGGTCAGGAAGTAACAGTTAGAACCAGTCATGGAACAAAGGACTGGTTCAAAATTCAGAAAGGCTGTATATTTAACTTACATGCAAAGTACATCATGCGAAATGCTGGGCTGGATGAAGCACAAGCTAGAATCAAGATTGCCAGGAGAAATATTAGTAACCTCAGATATACAGATGACACCACCCTAATGGGGGAAAGCAAAGAGGAATTAAAGAGCCTCTTGATGAAAGTGAAAGAGGAGACGGGAAAAAGCTGGCTTAAAACTCAACATTCAAAAAATGAAGACCATGGCATCCATTTTCCATCACTTCATGGAAAATAGATGAGTAAAAATGGAAACAATGACAAACTTTATTTTGAGGAGCTCCAAAAGTCACTGCAGATAGTGCAGCACTGAAACTGAAAGACCCTTGCAAAAGTCCGTATAGTCAAAGCTATGATTTTTCCAGTAGTCATATATGGATGTGAGAGTTGAATCATGAGTAATTTGAGCACCAAAGTATTGATGCTCTCAAACTGTGATGCTGGAAAAGACTCTTGAACATCTCTTGGACTGCAAGGAGATCAAACCAATCAGTCCTAAAGGAAATCAGCCGTGAATACTAACTAGAAAGACTGGTTCTGAAGCTGAAACTCCAATACTTTGGCCACCTGATGCAAAGAGCCAAATCATTGGAAAAGACCATGATGCTGGGAAAGATTGAAGGTTGGAGGAGAAGGGGCAGACAGAGGATAAGATGGTTATATGGCATCCTACTCAGTGGACATGAGTTTGAGCAAACTCTAGGAGATAGTGAATGACAAGGAAGCCTGGCATGCTGCAGTCCACAGGGTCACAAAGAGTCGGACATGACCAAGCTACTGAGCAACAACAATGAATTCACAAACTCGTTTAAGATTTACCTTCTAGATGACTTCCCTGGTGGCTCAGATGGTAAAGCTTCTGTCTACAATGCGGAGGACCCAGGTTTGGTTTCTGGGTGGGGAAGATCTCCTGGAGAAGGAAATGGCAACCCATTCCAGTATTCTTGCCTGGAAAATCCCATGGACGGAGGAGCCTGGTGGGCTACAGTCCATGGGGTCACAAAGAGTCGGACACGACTGAGCGACTTCACTTTCACTTTCATATTGTTTCCAGTTTTTAGCTATTTTAAATAAGACTGCTAAGAACATTTATGTGCAGGGGGTTGTGTGTGTGTGTGTATGTTTTCATTTCTCTGGCTTAAAATCCGTGAGTGTGATTTTAGATAGTCTTAAGTGTATGATTAGTTTTTAGGAAACTGCCAAATTGTTTAACAGAGTAGTTGCACTATTTTACATCTCCACCAACAACTAATGAGGTATCCAATTTGTTTGCATTTTTGCCACCTTTGGGTGCTGTAACTAATTTTTTTAAAAAATTTTATCCATTCTGATAGAAACGTAGTAATACCTTACTGTGATCTTCATTTGCATTTCCCTAGTGATAAGTGACATTGAACATCTTCTCATGTACTTTTTGTGATCATTATATCCTCTTACGTGAAAGATTCCTTTGTGTCTTTTGTCCATTTCCTAATTGGATTGTTATTGTTTTGTTTCTTTTTTACCATTGAGAGTTCTTTAGGGTTTTCCAGGTGGGGCTTTTGACAAAGAAGCAGTCTACCAATTCAGGAGACTAACAGACACGGGTTTGATCCCTGGGTCCAGAAGACCTCTTGGAGGAGGACATGGCAACCCATTCCCTTATTGTTTACTGAAGAATCCTATGAACAGAGAGCCTAGAGGACTATAGTCCATAGGGTCGCAGAGTCAGACACAAGTGAAGTGATAGCATGGATGCAGGCACATGAAAGGTTGTTTTACGTCTTTGTCCATTTTCTAATTGGATTCTTTGCTTTTTTACCACTGAGAGTTCTTTACATATTCTAGATACAAGTTCTTTGTCTGATATGTGGTTGGCAAATGTTTTTTCCTAGTCTATTGTTCTTTCATCCTCTTTATAGGGTCTCACATAGAACAAAAGTTTTTAATTTTGATGAAGTCAAATTTACAAATTATTTTTTGTGCGTTAACCTTTCATGTCATTTCTAAGACTCTTCAAGCAAGTTCTAGGTCTCTAAAATACTCAACTGTTTTATGCTAAATGTTTTATAGTTTTATATTTCCCACTTAAACCTATAATCCATTTTGAGTTTAGTTTTGTACTAGGTATAAAGTTTACATTGAGGTTCACTTTTGCCTCTGGATTTTCATATATGTCCAGGAGCTTTTGCTGACAAAAAACTATCTTTCCTTTGCTGAAGTGCTTGTGCAGCTTTGTAAAGAAAAATCAGTTGGCCTACTGTGTGAATCTGTTTCTGGGTTCCCTGTCCTGTCCCGTTGATCTATGTATCTATCCCTCTGCCAATTACATAGATTTGATTACTATAGCTTGAAATTAAGGATAGGGATTCCTCTCACTTACTCTTGGTTTTTGGTTTTTGGGTATTTTTTTTTATAATTATTTTAGCTATTCTACTTCCTTTGCCTTTTTGTATGGATTTTAGAATAATTTTGTCTACATTAGCAGAAAAAGTAATGCTAGAATTTTAATAGGAATTGCAGTAAGCCTGTATATCAGTTTGGAGACATATTCACATCTTTACTATGTGGAGTCTTCCAGTTTATTAATAAAGTATATCTTTCTGCTTATTTAGATTTTTTATTTCTTCTATCAGTATTTTGCAATTTATAGTATATCAGTCTTAAATATAATAGAGTTAAATCTAAGTATTTCTTTTCATCCCAGCGATTATAAATGGTATTGGATTTTTAATTTCAGTTTCCACATATTTATTGCTAGTATAAAAATACAATTTTTATATGCTGATTTTATCTTGTGATCTTGCTGTTAATTCCAGCGGTTCTAGGAGTTTTAGTAGAGCCTTTGAGATTTTTTATGTAATCTTTCATGCCATTTATAAAACTGAATAGTTATGTCTTTTTCTTTCTCCTCTGTATGCCTTTTATTTCCTCTTGTCTTTTCTGTGCTGATTAGGACTTCGGGTACTAGATCAAATAATAGTGATGACAGTGGACATCTCTAGATTTTTCTCCATCTTGGCAAAAGCATTGAGTCTTTCTTTCACTAGTAGGTATAAGGTTAACTGGAGGGTTTTTGTAGCTATTCTTTATTGAGTTGAAGTTATTCTTTTCTATCCCTAGTTTTCTATGTATTTTTATCATGTATGAGTGTTAGATTTTGTCAAATGGTTTGTTTCCCATCAACTTATAGACTCGGATTATTTTTTCTTCTTTAGCCTGTTTGGCAGGTTATATCATTTGATTAGCAATCTGTTTTCAAAATGAGGTAGAGGCCAACTCTGTTTCCCTCTCCTATTTCTTTTCCACCTTTTTTTCCCCTTAATCTTGTTTTTTTCCTTAATTTTCTTCCCTCTATCAATAATGAGGCAGTAAAACATCCGAATTTTCCCTGCCTGCTGCTTCACATCTTACTCTTTTTTCTTCTACCTCTATCCATCATCTTCTCATTCAAGTTTACTCTCCAGAGTGAAACATCCAGAAAGTGACCTTCTTCAATCCTTAAAATTAGCTCTAAGCCTCCATTGTTACCTCATGCTATCAAAATAAGGTTCAACTTCATCAGCAGAGCTTATTAAACCCTTCAAAAGCTGATCAGTGTCTTTTTTGTCCACTGGCACCAATTGGGCTTCCCTGGTGGCTCAGATGGTAAAGAATCCACCTGCAATGTGCAAGACCTGGGTTCGATCCCAGGAAGATCCCCTGGAGAAGGACATGGCAACCCACTCCAGTATTATTGCCTGGAGAATCCTCATGGACAGAGGAGCCTGGTGGGCTACAGTCCATGGGGTTGCAAACAGTCAGACATAACTGAGTGACTAAGCACACAGCACATCAATTAATCATTTCCCATACTTGTCATGTCCCATTCAAGCCATAGCCTTGGAAGACGTGTCATGCTTCTCTGGAGTTTCCACGCTGTTCCAACCTCCTGAAATGACCTAGAATTCTGTTCTCTTCTGGCATCTTTTGTTTGCTCAGGCAAAATTAGACATGCGTCTTCTTTTTGAAAGTGTGCTTTCTTCAAATGCAAGGACTATGTTATATTCCTATTTATGCCCTTAATACCTCATAGAGTCTCTGGCACAGAGTATTAAGAAGAGTAGCTAACACTGATTGAGTGATCTCTATGTGACACACTGTCCTAATGCTTCGCATAGATTTTCTCATTTAATCCTCACAACAGTCGCATGAGAGATATATTATTTTCATCTCCTTTTTGAGGATGACAAAACTAAAAGCTAGGGTAGCAAACCCAGGCAATTGGCACTAGAACCTCTGTCTTCACCAATGGGTCATATCCTCTGCAATTAGCAAATACACTGAATTTTTACTGAATGAAATAAATAAATAATATATTCATGAATACTTGAATGAATGAAAATCATCAGGATCATTATAAGTTTCTTTGAAAAATAAAGAGTTTTGCAGAAAAGAATTAATGACTGAATTATATTTAGCCAAGTTAATTCCAGATATTTCTGAGTTACATGGTATCCTAGAAACAGGCACCAGAGACTTCAATTTAAGTAAATCTGCATTTAAAATCTCTCCCACTTAGTAGCTGAATGATCTTGTCATTTTCCATAATAATTTTAAGGCTTATTTTCCCTAAGGGTAAGGGGAGAATGGGTTCAACTTCATAACTTCAGTATAAAGAGTAAATGGGGGTTTAAAAAAAATGAATAACAGCACGATTCTCAGACACACACCTAGGATTTGCTTCCATTTTTCTACTTGTTCCCCAGACGTTCATGCAGATTCCTTGGACTGTTCTTCCCTCCACTCCCATTTTTGGGGGTGCTAATAACTATTCTTTTTACCATTCTGTCCCCAGCTTCATACTCTGAATTATTCCTTTATCTGGTTCAACTAAACCTCAAGGTTTCCCTATTGCTACTGTTGTTGCTCTGACAAAGCTACCAACACCCTATCTTATGAGTAGTCCTCCAAGCCCCAGAGGTAATAATAAACAAAACAAACAGAACAACAGTGTAAACAAGCCTCATCTGATCTGAAAGAGAAGTACTTAGCCAAATGATTAGCTCTATTGTCTGATTAATAATCACTTTAGCCTGATTAAGAATCAAGATTAAGCTGCTAATGATAGTGACTAACACTAAACCTGGGTCAGGATATCTACTTATCAAGCAAGTTTTCTTTTTTCAAACAACTCAGTTTGCTTGCTATGGCGTGTCTGACTCTTTGCAGCCCCATGGACTTTTTTCTTTTTTAACTCATCTTTAATGACCCCCTCTTTTAACCTGTAGCTTGTATACCACTTCCTCTATGTAGCTTTCTACAGAGTTTTCATAACTAAATTTAGTGACTCCCCTTTTTGAGTGCCTTTACACTCTGAACAATATCTAGTCTTGTACTGGAGTATTATTCAATTTGTTTTACCTTCCATATTACAATATATGTTCTCAAAGATGGTTTTATCCCCTTTGTATTAATACAGTGCTTTGTGTAGTACCTTATTGAGTACACAGTTGGCTATAAGTAAATATTCATTGAACGAATGAACCAGAAAGGAACTTCTCAGACTCTGGCCTGACACTATGGAACTCCATGACTTGTTTATAAACCTCATAAAAAGTCATAAATATGAAAGTCATTTTTTTGTCTTGTTATTCCAGGATAAAACAGGGAGCCTAGAATGTATGTTCCCTCAGTTTCCATTGTCTTTCACCCACTTCAGTCTTCCTGTAGGAGGCTATTTCTTAGCTCTCAGCAGGGAATTGCGCACTTTATTAGGAATAACCAAATTCAAGGTGGCTTGGGTGAGCTGGGCCTGATTCATGCTGCTTTTTATGTTTTGGTTTAGTACAGAATTGTATAGGCTTAGCTCTAAAATGCACAGGCACTGCAGACAGAGGAAGACATTCATCTCCTGACTCTATATTGTTCAGTGTCGAAATAGCTTACTTGTCAAAGAACTTAAGTACTACAGTGATGGATGTGTTACAAACACATAGCCATCTAGATGTTATAGACAGAGTTTTGTCTTTCTTTTTGGAAAACAAAAACAGAAACTCACAGAAGTATACTATTCTTCTAAAGCCACTGAAAGTAGGCATTTAATTAAAATTTGTCTCCCAGTTTAATATTTGTGACTCTCAGGAACAGGGCTCTTTGAGCATTGTATAGACTGTTTACACTGAGCTCACTAAGATGAGAACTTTGCCTCAGTAATAAGCTCCCATAACCTCTAAAGATGATCCCCTTCTTCTGGACAAGTTGGATCATTCTAAACAAGTCAAATCCTTCTCTTGGTCTCTCTCTCCAACCTGAGTCACCTTAAAACCATTAAGGTAGTTAAGAATATAAATTCCTGTCTCTCCTCTATTTCTTGTTATTTTCCTTCATTATATAAAGTCAGCCTAATAAATAAGTTATATTTATCACAAGTATGAGATATGTTAAAACATTTATACTTGAGAGCAATGCATTTGGTCATTTTAGAGAAGCCAGCGTGGATGGGGCAGGCTTTTTGAAGTTAGTGTAGAAAAGTTAGTGATGGACAAAACTAACAGTGGACTATGCAGGCAGAGTTGTTTGTTCAGCAGAACACTGCTGAAGAGGACTGGAGACCTACCTTTGAGTGTTCAAGTCTCTTTCCTGCTGCTAGGTAGGAAGGTAAGTTTCTAAACCACTGTGTACCTTTGTTTTCCATCTTTGAAAATGTGATCCACTCTTTGTCTCACACCAGAAATATATGTCTTACAGTTTGAATTGTTATTTGCAGTGTCCTTTCAACTATACATTTCTGTATCAACTATAAAATTGAGCTATACTATTAAAGAAGGTCTGAGGAAAATGATTTTAATATGTGTTTGCATAAGTTACTAAAAATAAAAAATAAGAATAAATAAATATATCTAGGATTTCCTTATTTCTTTTTATTAATTATTTATTCTTTATTTATTTTTTAATAAAAAGAAATCCTAGATTGAAAGGCAGAATTGAAAGGAAACTTTTTTTTCTTTTTACCATTTTTCTCATCCTGTTTTTCTTGACCTACCTTTCTTTCCCATCATGCCAACAATCCTGGTGTGCTGACCTCCACCCTCCACTAAATATCTGTTTGACCCCATTAGTTCTCTGATCCTTTTAGCTCCTCTACAGGCTCCTGTCATCTAAAGATAGTCAATTTATTTTTAAAGGCTTTCTCCTCCACCCCTACACACGTACATACACATGCACACGCTCACTATACACACCCCTACTATAGGCCCTATTTCTCCAGCCCTGATCTGCTAGCCTAAAGACAAGGTTGGAAATCACCAGATGCCCCAGATCATGGCAAGTTTCCAAGAAGGCAAAGGACAAGAACTGCAGCCAGCTGGCTGAGCTGTTTTTTGGGTGGTTTTTTTTTTTTTTTTTTATGACAATTGTCATTTTCTGAGAGGGATGCAAAACTCTCAACATTTGCTAATGAAAGGAGGATGGAGAGAAAATTTCAAAAATAGTTTGGATATTTGTAATCTGAGTGACTGTGAATAAGACCTGACTCTGAGCGTTTGGACGTGCATTTTATATATGCTTTTAGTTGACATTTTTCAAAAAGGATATATACCTAATTGAGAATAGAGGTTAGTTTCTCTGAATGATTCCCCAAAAAATCTTTTTTGGAGAAATCCACAGACCTGCTGTACTGCAAAAAAGGAAACATTTTTGATATTTAGGAAATTATAAGTTATCAGTAGGAGCTTGGTCCCCTGCTCTGTATTATGAAGAGCCAAGATTTTTGTTTTCGTAAGATTCATTAGACTCTTCACCAAAACAGCGACCTTTCACCTTATTTTGACAATACCATATCATTGGTCTTCAAATAGGCTGTTAGAGTAGGCCTACTGTTAGTTCTGGTAAATTCTTCCTCTCTAGTTATTTCTTTCCACTATGAATAATTTGAAACTGTGGTTAATGTTTTGACCTCCTTAAAAAACCTTATAGGGAAAAAAATAACAAGTTACTATCAATTCCTCATTTGAATCCACACCATATTTTATTTGGGTCATTGTTCTGTGTAAAAATATTATGTATTATTGTATCATAGCTTGTTAGTAGCCCAATTGTGAGGTACTGGTCAATGGTTCAATGTCATCCTTGGAGGATATATTGAATAAAGATTTTTCCATAAGTCAGTGCTGGCCCTGATTCTAATTAACATTTTTAGTGTTGATTTGAAGTATGGAATAGGGAGTAAACTTATTAACTATGCAGATTACTTTATATTGAGTAGGGGTGACTATTGACTAGAACCACACTATAGGAATTCAGAAGGACCTTGACAAATTAAACAAGGTGATTAGAAGTGAGGTGAAGTTTAATAGGGACAAATATGTGATAATTCACACAGAGATGGAAAGAACAGTGTCTGTGTATGTGTGTGTCTACAATAGTTCAAAATTGTGGGATGTAGGCAGCTTCAGAATGAATCATCTATCAATTATAAAGCTGAAATGTAGCATTGATGTTTATAAGGAAAATGACCAAAGTCACCTAGCAGTGTAAAAGTTGTTCAGGACTTTTAAACTACCACAATCGATTTATAAGATCCATAAATTATGCAAAAATTGCAATAGAGATGAAAAAAAATGGCTTAGTTAATTACAAAGCCAAAAAAAAAAAAAAAAGGTGAGTAGGAGGTGAAGTAATAGATCCTGGGAGTAAAACAAGAGGGATTTAGTATTTAACTCAGCAAAGAGAAAGCTGAGGGTGAAAATGAAAAAGAAATGTTTTATTAAATAAAGAAATAGAGGTGTTCTAGAGGTGGTGAGTAACTACTGCCCATGGGACTGAGAACAAAATGAGAGGCTTATTTGAATAGGAGGGGTTTAGGTTAGGCATGAGTACGAACTGCCTGGTGTTAAATTTTCAAAGTTATAAAAATGCCTTAGGAAGAAAAATAAAGTCAGTTTTGGAGGCTGGCTTATGTGCCTTAAAGAACGTAATCGAATTATGTGATACCTCCAGGAATTCTTTCAACTCTCTGATGTTATGATTGTATAAGGATTCTTTCTTAACATCATTTAGAAATTTGTTGATCCTCAGGGAAATTCTTGGGAATTAGTCAAGTCCTTCCTGTATTCTCAATAATAGAGGAACTTGAAAATCTACTGTTCTAATACTAAAGTCTATTGGTTTATTTGAGGATATTGTCCTAATGAATTTTATAATTAGCTGACCATCAGTAGTAAATATAATGAAATGCTATCTGTACAAATTTAGGATAATTCCATATTTGTTCATATTGTCCTGTGTAAACAAATATTGCATCTTTTTCAAAAATTTATAAGAAAGTACACAGGAAAATTGCAGAGTAATTGAATTCACAGGATATTGAGCCTTTTGCAATAGCGTTTTGCTTAATTAGTGTGTATATATGCATAGATGTGTGTGTGTATAATAAAAGACTACTTTAACTAATAGGCCATTTAAAATAGAGAACAGGGTCATAAATGATCATTCTGTCAACATATGGAAAAATATAATGTCTGCCACATATCAGGATTCATGACATGACAAAATTAGTTCCCAGCTTATAATGTGGAACAACAAGTCAGGCAAGACAATCAGATTTTCAGATGACTGTCTTCGCACATTTATATAGCATTGTCGTTTTGGAGAGAGTTTCACCAACAGCTTCATTAATTATTGCTTAACAGCAACCAAAAGGACAGAGTGTTTCCTCTTCCCTCTGGGTTCTCTAAAATGACCTATCGTATCCCAAAGTCCAAGTCAACCTCTAAAAGTGTACAGAAAAATGCAAGTCTCTCAAGTGCAGGAAGATGTTCCATACCTAGTCTGTGACATCCCTCTACTTCAAATTCATCTATTTTACCTGAATTTCTAGTATTACCTGTGACCATCCTGTCTATACTGTGTGGCAGATGGGGTGCTCCTGACTACTCTTTGGAGGGAAATATTCCTAAATCTCTCAGGAAAGACTTGAAAGGCATCTCCTGGGATATAGCCCTCCATGCCTAGTAATCCACCATGGAGGGATAGTGTTTGGAAGGGAGCAATGTGCTCTGCATGACTGCCTCTACTTTTTCTAGACCAAGCACATTTGGTATTCTGATGGATGTTTAGTTTTTTAAAAATAAAGATCAAATAAGTATTCTAAAGAAGTTCAGAGCACAAAAATCTGAAGCTCCCTTTTATGGCATATGCTCTGCTTTACCACAGAAAGCTGGGTGTGTGGGCATGTGAAGGGCATAGGACAGGAGTGGGAAGGAGGTCAGAACAGAGGGACTGGAGAAGGAGGCACCACTCCAGCCTTATTTGAGAATCCCCCACAGGGAGCCGTTCTCATCTGCTGACCCTCCTCTCTAAATCCTCAGTTCTTTTTGGTCCTCTTGGGGTTCCTCTAATAAAGCACCCTCTCCATCCAGGGGACATCCATTGGGTCCACCCTGCAGGGATCCTTCAAACTTGTTGGCCTCATACTTTAGTCTTCTGCTTCTGTCTTGAGAAGGAAGAAGTGTTGGCACCATGAGAGGGAGAAAGGCATACACGCATTCTCTCCACTAGAGACAACTGTGGCTGGGTTCCTCCTAAATTAACTGGTCCCATAAACTATACTTTCTTAGGCTATATAGTCTCACCTTCTATGAGAGAATTGTATTTCTGCCACTAGTATGACTTTGATCTTAATTTTTTTAAAATAAGAAACCTAGCATCATTGGGCTAAAGAACATTCAACTCTTTCCTGAGCTTGCTTTCATTAGACAGTAGTTGCCCACATTCACTTAAAATATCTCATCAGTAAGGACTGAGCCATCTGCAAACCAAATTTTCTTCTGACATCAGAGAGTGTTAGAGTCCTGCTTACCTCACCATTTACCCTGGATACCCTTATGTTTCATCAGACTTCCTTTCCAAACTTGTATCTGAGGAGTTGGGAGAAATTCACTGCGAAGAAGGAGCTACTAAGAAACAGAATATGGTTTCCCAAGTGACAATAGGCTACACTGGCAGATAGGACACTGGAAAGCCTGTCTATGTGCTTTTTCTGCTTTCCTATAAGTAGAGCATTCCTCTTCTGGAGACTTCTTCCTCTTTATGTAAATACTTAACCCTTAAAAGAAAGAAAAAATACAACTCCAGTATTACCAAAGGGTTTCCCAGGTGGTGCTAGGGGTAAAGAACCTGCCTGCCAACGCAGGAGACATAAGAGAAGCAGGTTCCATCCCTGTTGTCGGGAAGATCCCCTGGCATAGGAAATGGCAACCCACTCCGGTGCTGTTGCCTGGAGAATCCCAGGGACAGAGGAGCCTGGAGGGCTACAGTCATAGGGTCACAAAGAGTCACACATGACTGAGCGACTGATGCCCACGAGCACACATTACCAAAGGTGACTGTTCTTTATTCTGGTTTGTATCTCTTCTTTAGCTCCTAAAACCATAGATTCTTTTTTATGCATTTTTTTCTTATTTCCTTTAGCAGAGTTGTGTTGAGCAGTTTTTCTTTATCATTTCAGTTTCTTTCTGATGTTTTAATCAGAAATAATTCATCACATCTACCACTAAATTGTCAGATCTGTTTCCACACTACTTAAATAAGTATCTGACTCAGGAATAGACATTCCAGCTTGTACTGGACCCATGTCTACCAGAATCTTGGACTATACCTCAGCTTTTTCTGATATTTTGTTTCAGTACTATTTGTTTAAATTTTCTTTTTATTTGTCTTGCCTCTGAATTCATTATGGCAAAACATCTTGTCACACAACTCACTGGTGGTCCAATAAAGCTTTTGCAGCTGATTGTAATACAGAAAGGCTTTCTAAACTTCTCTTTTATAACGTTTTGTTTTCTAAAAAAAATATCTTTTTTTAACTACACAATACTTCTGGCTACCATTAATCACCCACAGAACGGCTGGTAATATATAGTAAAAATTCCATTTTTATGCAACACTGCTTTAATAGGAATGCTGGCTTTCCAAGATGAAAGCATTTTCCTAGTAAAGAAGTGCAGCCAAAACAAATGAACCTCATTGATTGCTGTTTTCCAGACCCTGGGCTAGGTTCTGAGTTTTAAGATAAATAAAAAACAAATAAATAACATTTTTAAAAAATCTCATGAGAATCAGTAACATGTATTCTAATCAGGTAAACAAAGAAATAAAATTTCAAAACACAATGCTGAGATGTGAACATATTTTAAGTATTAGAGGAGCACAGAAGAGACATCAGAATTTGATCTTGAAAGGAAGAAATTCACCGAGAAGATAAGCAAACATGTTGGGAAAATACCTAGCAAGCAAGGAATGATGAAATAGTCTGTTTGCCCTGTAATGTGAATATGAATGAGGCAAAAGGTTATTTCTGAAAATGGGGAAAAAAGTTTTTAGGGCAAATTTTTGAAGGATCTTGAATGCTATGGAGTTTGAACCAGTTTCTAAGGGCAGTGGGTTATAAAGGAAGTATTTAAATAAGGCAGAGGTAGAATCAGATTTGCATATCAGAAAGAGCACTGTTAGCTGTAAAGGTTGGATTAAGGGAAGGTGGGAGTAGAGATAGGGGAAAAGCTAATAATTTTCAAGGTAGAAATGAGGGAACTGGCAATGGAAAGGCAAAGGTAGTGACAGATTTGCAAGATTTAGGAGGTAAAATTTACAAAACTTGATGAGAAGTTAGAGTGAGGCCTTAGAAAGAACTTTGTGGATGAGGGTAAGGGTGGGATGATATGAGAGAAGGGCATTGAAGCATGTTAATTTTCATATGTCTAATCAATCGCCAGCCCCGAGCATCAGTCCTGGGCTGGCGATT
>ML662438.1:11003219-11035162 GCA_007570785.1 Antilocapra americana
TAAAACACAGAGTGATATAATGACAATGTATTGAAAAAAGAATTAAAAAAAAAAATTAAAAAAAAAAAATATATATATATAAATCAAAAAAAAAAAAAAGAAAGGCCACAGGTGAGGAAGAGCTTTAGCTGAGAATGAGTCTATTGGTGGGAAAAATAAAAACATGGCAATTCTTGAAATCATAATAGAGGACAAAGTAACAGGAATAATAATAATCGCAAGGATCAGTAATTGAGTGCTTAAACAGTATGTTTTAAGGTAAGTGTCTTATATCAAAATCTACTACAAACCACCAGATATTTTATTATAAAACTATTACTTCTCCTACTTAACAGGGAAAGGAATTGCAATTTGGAGAATTTTAATTTGGTCAAGGATTGACACTTCAGTCTTTATATCTTCAAAACCTGTGTTTTTAGAAGCTGAGAGGTTGCTCAGTGCAGAGGTTGGCAGCACCTCTCAGTGGTAGGCCTGCCTTACCTGACCACCTCAGTCTAGTTTCCAACTCTTTTTTCTGCTTCTTGTGTCTCAACATCACTAATGTTCACTCTGCTGGCCCTCTATTATGGTGTGTAGCTGTTCTTTAACTTGTTAAAATCTGGAGCACTTTTCCTGCTTGGAAAGCCTGCCTCTGTACCCTGCCAACGACAGTGCTCAGCCACTGCAACCAATGAACCACAGTTGGCACCAGTGGGCGCTATGTGGTTCTGTACCGGGCCCTTGGAGCTATAGTAAAATTTGTCCTTGGGCAGATGCTGAAATTACCATCCAGAAAAGGAAACTGGGGAGAGAGTGTGGGAGGAAAAGCCTGAACTGAGTTGGAGGACACTTCTAATGTGTTCCTGCTTGCTTGTCTCTCCCACTGTCAGCCCCTCTGCCCGAAGCATCCAGCACCTATCCTATCCTATTCTCTCCCTGAAGAAAAATCCTTCTGATGGGATAACTTGAGTCAAGTGTTCCATTCCATTAAAAATGAGATTAGACTTAAAATTCCCCAGAACTCGAGCTGGCAGCTCACTCTTTTCATGTGTTGGTGAGCACTCCACACAACAAGGCTCAAATGTGAAACAAAAAAGAGAGAGAAAGAAAGAAAGGGAGAGAGGAAGGGATGGAGGGAGAGAGGGAGGAAGAAAGAAGCAAAGAGAGAGAAAGGGAGAGGAGATGTAAAAGAAAGGCCTATGAGAGTTATTTTAAAGTTTATATGGGTAAGAACTATTCACCTATTGAAAGAAAATAGGTAAACATATGAGAGGAAGTTCACAGCAGTGGGGATGGACATTAGATTTTTAACTAATTGACAGCTTTAAAAATCTAAGTAGCAACATATTCATTATAATTACACTATCAAAGTCATGTAAATGTCACAAAGAATTTGCTATGAAAAAAAATTATGACCATTTAATATCCTAAGTTCTTACATTCTTATATATTATTATACTTGGAAAGGTGATGAGACATTAACTCAACTCCAATTCATGAATCTCCTTGTTAGTAGTATAAGGGGTCCTCCTGCCACACACACCAAAAAGAAAAAAAGTCCATTAGAAATCATTAAATAGTACATTATAAGGTGAAGAATTATTATAATAATAATCTTTGTATGAAAACAATAGATAGCTTGATCTAATACTGATGTGACATGTCCTAAAATCATCACTTTTTGAGGACACTGTTTCTTTCCCCATTTATAGATGAGGTAAGTAAGGTTAACGAGGGTACTTAACATCACACAGTTTACAAATAAGAGACCTGCTTGACTTTAAAATCTAACCTACCCAATATCAAAGTTATGGAAAAAGCAAGAGAATTCCAGAAAACATCTATTTCTGCTTTATTGACTATGCCAAAGCCTTTGACTGTGTGGATCACAATAAACTGTGGAAAATTCTGAAAGCGATGGGAATACCAGACCACCTGACCTGTCTCTTGAGAAACCTATATTCAGGTCAGGAAGCAACAGTTAGAACCAGACATGGAACAACAGACTGGTTCCAAATAGGAAAAGGAGTACATCAAGGCTGTATGTTGTCACCCTGCTTATTTAACTTATATGCAGAGTACATCATGAGAAATGCTGGGCTGGATGAAGCACAAGCTGGAATCAAGATTACTGGGAGAAATATCAATAACCTCAGATGTGCAGATGACACCACCCTTATGGCAGAAAGTGGAGAACTAAAGAGCCTCTTGATGAAAGTTAAAGAGGAGAGCGAAAAAGTTGGCTGAAAGCTCAACATTCAGAAAACTAAGATTATGGCATCTGGTCCTATCACTTCATGGCCAATAGATGGGGAAACAGTGGCTGACTTTATTTTTCTGGGCTCCAAAATCACTGCAGATGGTGATTACAGCCATGAAATTAAAAGACACTTACTCCTTAAAAAAATAATAAAAAAATAAAAATAAAAGACACTTACTCCTTGGAATGAAAGTTATGACCAACCTAGACAGCATATTGAAAAACAGACATTGTTTTGTCAACAAAGGTTCATCTAGTCAAGGCTATGGTTTTTCCATGGTCATGTATGGATGTGAGAGTTGGACTGTAAAGAAAGTTGAGCTCAGAAGAATGATGCTTTTGAAGTATGGTGTTGGAGAAGACTCTTGAGAGTGAGTCCCTTGGACTGCAAGGAGATCCAACCAGTCCATCCTAAAGGAAATAAGTCCTGAATATTCACTGGAAGGACTGATGTTGAAGCTGAAACTCCCATATTTTGGCCACCTGATGTGAAGAGCTGATTCATTTGAAAAGACCCTGATGCTGGGAAAGATTGAGGGCAGGAGGAGAAGGGGATGACAGAGGATGAGATGGTTGGATGGCATCACCTACTCAATGGACATGGTTTGGGTAGACTCCTGGAGTTGGTGATGGACAAGGAGGCGTGGCATGGTGTGGTTCATGGTGTCGCGGAGTTGGACACGATTGAGCGACTGAACTGATAGCTAATATCAGATTATCACATGTATAAAAATTAATTTTCAATGCTTAAAGGGTTTTAAGTATCTTTCTTCCCATGGAAAGAGTTTGTAATCAGCCTAGATCCACCCAAATACCTAAAATTTAATTTCACAGAAGTGCCCTGAATTACAGTTTCTTAATATTTGTAATGTTCTTGTAGATAACTAAATACCACTTACCTATCAGACAGTACTGTTTAGTATAAAACATAGTTATTAGCATTTTAAAACAATGATTTGGCATGTCTAAATAATATCTACTCAGATGTTGACCTTGAGATATAATGGTTTTGAGGATTACCACTTGTGAAATAACCTACTTGATTTGTTTAGGGGCTCATAATATAGGTCATAGCATCTCTGCTGATCTAAAATCTTATGAGCATAAAAATAACAAAATTACTGCTTATAATAGGTCCTTTCTTTCTCTGTTGGGCTCCTAAAACAGCTTTCTTTTTCTGTAATAAGCTATTTCTGTTCACTTCATTTTGCTTCATTTTATTTTTGTCACCTTTGGTGTGCTATCTTGGTGTACTATGATGAAACAACACTGCATCAGACAAGCTGTAATTTTTATTGCAAGCATATCTCACGGCACATTTATAAGCTGAACTTGATGTCAGAAATGAAGCTAGAGGGAACATGCCTTTGTTCTAAGTTACAAAATGTTCTGCTCTTCTAAATTTGAAATATGTTGAAAATAAACTACCTTTTCTGGCATCAAGAACTTCACATAGGAAACCTATCAAGATACTGCTTTAAAATTTCTGTGTGTATAAAACAGTTTTTCCAGCTAAAAACTTGCATTATAATTCTGTATTCACATTTAAAGCTAATATTCAAGGTGGTACCATGGCACAAAAATTTGATTGTATTAAAGATCCAAGCAGTTGATTTTCATTTTCTTTTCATGGAAAGCTAAGAAGGAGCATTCATTTACTTAGTGGTATTTTACTAGAATAGCTATTTGAGCAAGCAAGTTACATATTTAAATATAAGCATAAACATTTTTTCTACCAATACACTATGATCTTGCTAAGTGGAAACCTAGGAAAGTTATAATCAAGATTGATTGCCAGAAACTACTGGACAGAAAGTATGGCAAATCATATCCAGGGAGGGTTTCTGGTGAATCCTAACATGGCTTTCTCCAGTCCTAACATTACCTTCAGGTTCTAGAAAGCACAGGCTGGGTATAACTACCTAACCTTGCTCTTGCATTTATAGATATTGAGTGAATGAGATATGCTATCATAATCTATATTGACAAGTTTCATTTCTTCCCCCTGTGTAACCAGTTTAAAGCATCACTAAACGTTGGGAAATACGTTAGAATGTTAGTTTTGAATATAGTTTTACTTCTACTACTAGAAACAGTAATAAATAAGAAATAAACTATTCTTTTTAAACAAAATTCTTTTTGCTATACTAGTACCAAGATAATTTATGGTACATTCCAGGAGCAGGTGCCCTGTCTCTCTGGTACTTGGCTGTACTCTAACTATGGATAACTCACTTTTATTCTTGCTTCTGCCCTCAATTATTTCTCTATATTGTCACTTTTTCTTTTAAAAATGGCGGAATTTCTGAATAATTCTTGGATATTCCAGAAAATTCTTCCCTTCAAATGGTCATTTTTGCTTTCTTTGATTTACCTCCTTCAAGGACTAAGCAAGCAAAGGAATCTGTTGTTTGTTCTTGTTTCCCCTTGCTGCAGCAGGGGCCCCAGTAAAGCTTTGTTTGCAAAATGAAAAAAAAAATAGTAATTTTTAAATTCATCATTTCATGAAGCAGAAGTGTAGAGCTAAAAGGAATTACCATGGTATCACTCATTTCCATAGAGTAGATGTTACACATCAACAACATAAAACTCAGTGAAATGCAAATTAAACTTTGCTGAAAGTTACCATTAAAACCTGGCGCAAATATTCCTTTAAGAAACATGACCCATAATGTATTGTTTGCAACATAGTTTTGCACATGATGGAAACTGGTGACCTGCAAGGGTATTCCCAATACCTTTACCCAATGCTAGTGTTGCTTGCAAAGACCCCCCCAGGAAATCATTAGCAAACTCCATCTAGAAACAGACCAAAAGGTCAGAGGTACACATAACATGACATTCATGGCTTGTCGTTTTGGAGGGCTGTGGGTATTTGTTCTTGTTCAAAATATGGTATAGTGCTTCAAAGCATCTGCTCCCACTCTCAGAGGTTAGTGGGACTGAAGCATGCCAGCATCTAATTTTAAACAGTATGCTAAAGGCACATATTTGTTCTTAAATTTGTTCTCATTAAGAGTTGGATGCCTGCACAAATTCAGTGAGTTCCAGTGAAGTGGTAATTGGTTCTCCAAGTTAGAAATGTAAGAGTGTCTTATCAGAAACTCAAATATAAAGAAATTGATCATCAATTTAGAGACGAATAACCTGGGACAAGTAGATACTGTCTGTAACTTACAGATTGATTTGAAAATCCTGGAACATTATTCTGTAAAAGAGAAAGCTGAAAACATATTCAGCTTTGCAAAAGCATGAAATTTACTCTGTTTTGATACAAATAGAAATCTCTCTGTCTCACACACACGCAAACACACATACACACACTTAAAGCAAATCTAGCAAAAATAAATAAATAAATATAGAGATAAAAGCCTTCATCTTGCAGTAGAAATATGGTTTTCAGAGTTGGTCAGATCTACATTTGAATTCGGTCTTTATCCCTCACTAACTGTGCCACACGAAGCTAATCCTTTATTCCCTGGGCCTAAGTTTTCTTATCTATAAAATAGGTGAAATAGTTCTGAACATGAGGCATTGCTGTAAGGATAATGTATGCCAACTGCATAGCATGTATGGAGTAGCCACTCAATAAGGAATGACTATTACAAATACTAGTTTTTAAGTATACATCTACCCACGCATGTTGTTTATACAAAATGTAATTATATTATAAAAATGTTGAAGCCTTGTCACCTAAAAGAACATAAGCTTAAAGCTTGCACCATACTGAAATTTTAAAAAAACTATATGATTATATAGCAGTATAATTACATTTTCCTTTGCATTGATAGCAATTGCTTGATTTTTTTCTCACAGCCGGGGGAGAAAAGAATAGCCTTGCTCTATCACTAGAAATTTCCACCTTTCCTTTAGTAATGAATTTTGTCTTCTTGTGATCCATGTAGGTTCTATACACCCTTACAGCAATTCTCATCTTAATGTTAAGAAACAACAAAAGAAAAAAAGCAATTTGACATTTGTATTTATGTATATTACTTTTTGCTTCCTTTATTTCCACTTGAAAGTATTCAGTACTCTGTCTTGTGTCTCTCTGCTCTCCCAATAATCAAGGTCTCTCCAGGACCTTTCCAAGCAAACAGATATCCCTTACGGCACGGTCCTGGACTCTGCAGTGTATGAGCATGTTCGCATGAAGGGAATGAATCCTTTTGAGAGGGACAGCATGTATTCCCAAATGTGGCGGATGATCAACCGAAGCAACGGATCAGAGAATAACGTTCTGGAGTCCCAAGCAGGCATTCAAAAGGTACTGGCCATAGTTCTGCATTCATAGTCTACCATTCTGTCCCTAATATTGGAATTGCTAAACTGAGGTTGACACTTCCTTGTAATTTTAATTTTATGCCTTTTATTTATTTAAGAAGATTTTGAGGTGACTCACCACATCAGTAGAGGGAATTCACAGATTTCTGTGGTATGGCTAAGGATCCTTTTACAACAGAATTTCAAAACTAGAAAATACAAGCTGGTATTTTGTTCAGAACAAGGTCAGGGACTTATACACATGAAGACTGGAAAAGGCTTTACAAATCCCATTCCAAATATCATTCAGGTTATCCAAGTTTCTCAAACAACTCTGGTTGTTTTCTACACTACATTTGTTTTTAGATGAAAATTTTATCTTATGATTATGTGAAGTTCTCTGTGAGTAAAAGTTAATCTTGTCCACAAATACAGTCTCTATGAATGTCTGTTTCTATTTCCAAAAATGAAAGTCTTTATTAATAGCTTATTTTTATAAAATCATTATTTAGAAGTTATTTAAAAAAAAAACACAGAGAGCCATCCTTTATATGGAAAACATGAAGTTAGTTTTTATTCTGAGCTGTGGCTTATAAACATGTACATAGAAGTAAATCTTCCTCAGGCCCCATCAACCTCCATGAGAGAACTGAATGATTTGTGTTTAAAATTATCCCAGTGGCTTTCACAGTGAAAATCACAAGGGCTGACTTTCAATAAGTAACTATGGGGTGAATGAATGAATAAATGTCCAATAACAGCATCAATGGTGGTATATACTTTTTTCTGTCACCTTTCATAGCATAATAATTTGAACACCAAGTCTGAGTTCCTTGTTTAGAAGGCACACTCAAGACTACCTTGTTGGGAAATGTTTTTTTGATTGTAAAAATTATTCTGCCATGTGGTTGTATCAGTCATGTCCAAGTCTTTGTGACCCTATGGACTGTAGCCTGCCAGGCTCCTCTGTCCATGGGATTCTCCTGACAAAAATACTGGAGTGGGTTGCTATGCCCTCTTCCAGGGGATCTTCCCTACCCAGGGATCAAATCTGGGTCTCTTATGTCTCCTGCATCGGCAAGCAGATTCTTTAGCACTAGCCCCACCTGGAAAGCCCACATTCTGTCCCAGGTTCTAGGATTATTCCACATCTTTTCATATGTTGTCCTTTACTACTGCTCTTGCTATGGTTTCCTAGTGTCACCCTCGTAATTTTTTCAGTCACTACACTGATACTATTATTTAAAAACTACTAATGCTGACATAAAGGTCTTTCTGAATATAAATGATGCCTTTAAATAAGTGACTGTTGAAATGTTAGCAACGGCTTCTAACTCCTTCACTCCCATTATTTGATTCCCAGTTTCCCATGGCCCAGGTACCAATCATGAAATATGTATTTCTTCTTTTTGTCCAGAGGCCTATAGGCTCTTAGAATTTCAACACAGTACCCTCCACTTACTGGGGACGTGGGGGAGGCAGGTGAGATTTGGTGGGTGAATGAACTTAGATGTTGTACTGGGGAGAAAGGAGGATAGATTTTAGGATTTACTAGTTACTCACTGGATATGGATGAATTTAAGCCTCAAAATAGTTTTTGAAAGAGTTCTTTTCCTTCATATTGTCTATTGTTAAGAAAGAATTTTTTACTTTCTTGAGTATAAAGTGAAGTTCAAAATTTATATTTTTATCAATTTTAGATCTAAAGCTTCCCATACTTTCCAAACTCTTTCTATACCATAACATTCTCCAGAGAAAAATTCTGATCTACACAGATACAAATTCCCAATAAAAATATTTTTCAGACATACATATTCATTCATTCATTCATTCATTCAGTACTTGCTAATTAACAATTATGAATCAGGCACTGAGGTAGGACCTGGAGGTAAACTTGGCCACAGGGGAGTGCCTAAATTCATGAAATATAGAGTCTGATGAGACAGATTGAAAAGGAAACTAAAATACATGATCAAACAAAATGATTTAAATTATGACAAATGCTACTGTAGAAATTTTCTTGAGAAGCAGTGATTAGGTAAGTTTCCTAAGGATATAAGATATTAACAGCAATCTGTCTGATCAGGAGATGGTCATGTAGAAGATAGGGTGACAAAGCATTCAGGTAATGCTTAGCATAGGCTAAGGCCCAAAGATCCATTCAGAAACCAGTTTTAAAATCTACATGAAATGGACACTGTTGAATGAGAAAAAGTGGAGAATGAAGTTAGTAGGCAGGGGATAGATCATACAGGACCTTGCCTGTGGTTAAGAACTTGGATTTTATTTGAATAAAAACAAAAGATACTACTGAAATAACAGAGTGTAATGGCTCATTTTTATTTACCAAGAAGATCATTATAACTCCCATGTGGGAATTGGATAAGAATGAAAATAGTGAGACCATAAGAAACTTGTAAGTATCTACGGTAGCCAGCTAACTTAACACATTGTTTCATTCCCATGTTCTTATATATATATATACACACACATACACATACGTACACACTGTTACCCATCATTCTTTGTATTATTATAAACTGGCTACACTTCTGACATCACAATATTTCCAAAATAATATATAAATCTAGAGATAACATCAATTACTACATAGATGCTTTGTGTTAGTCACTCAGTCATGTCTGACTCTTTGCAACACCATGGACTGTAGCCTGCCAGACTCCACTGTCCGTGGAATTTTCCAGGCAAGAATACTGGAGTGGGTTACCATTCCCTTCTCCAAGGGAACTTCCCAACCCAGAGACTTAACCTGTGTCTCCTATATTGCAGGAGATTTATTGCAGATTCTTTATTGTCTGAGTCACCAGGGAAGCTTTAAGTATATATCATCTATGGTCCTCAGTGTTCTTTAAGAAGACCTCTTCTTTTTTAAGTATGTACATAGAATTTCCTACATTTTCTGGGTTTTTTAAAAAAAATTATGCTGTTTAACTATGTGTATATGTAAAAATAAACTGTAAATATTCAAACTCAGAAAATTCCTATCCAAGATTCTATGAAATAGAAGTGTTTTAGACTCAGCTACTGACAGTTTTGTAGCATGTGCTATGAAATTTAGGTAATTATTTTTAAGCTTTCATATTTCTTTTTCTTTAATATGTAACCATTCTATTGCTTTTCAGTTTGAGCTTGTGTTTTTTATACTCTTCTTAAATGTCATACTTTTTTTTTTAATCTGTTATGAAGAGTGGAAAGAACTCTGGTTTTAGGAAAAAAATCTCTCTAGTTTTCATTCTTGTTTCTTCCAGTTTCAGCTCTGTACCTTGGGCTAATTACTTGGTTTCTCTAAGATTTGCTCTTCTCATCTGTAAAATTATGACAGTGTGAGAATTAAAAGCCTGGACTTTGTAGGCATACAAATAGGTTTGAATCCAGTTCATTTTTTTATGTAAAATGTGTAAATGTGACTAATTACTTAACATTTCTGGGACTCAGAATTGTTATCAAGAATTTCTGCCTCTTATGATTTTGATCATTATTAAATATATATATATATACACACACATACATATGTATATGTAGAAACATCAATAAATAGTATGATTAGAATAATAAACTCTTAAGGTGATTCTAAAGTTTACATGAAAGAATGTATATGTGAGTGATTTCTTATTACAAAGCATTATTATTTGGTATTTCCTAAGGTTAACCTAAAATTATGACATAATAAAAAAAGATAATGCAATAAAAGAGGTAGAGAACAATTTCTATTTCTATTCCCTGATAGTCTGCTGATAAAGATGGCTTACAGTTTTAAAACTGCCAATCAAGTCCCCAAGTATTTATTACACCCTATATATTCAGTTTTCTGATTTAGTAGAGGAGTAGTGAAGAATGTTCTTACTAACTTATAATGGGACATATCGAAGTGAAATTTGCTTATTGTCTACATTTCTTTCAACCAGTATCAGAGACAGCTGAAAACTGGTTAGACAGAGACTAGGTAATTATAATAAAATGTATTTTGGTTCAGTTTTCAAAATCAACCAAGCAAAAAACAATAACCTCTTCACCTGCTAAAGCTCACTGGGAGTTCATGAGTCTGAGAACTATAACACATGAAATGTTTCTGGTGGATTCTTCCTGGAGTAACCAGTCTTGCACATCTCACACAGAAACTCCCTGTTCTCTGCCACTGATTTCTAATTTGTACAGGCAGAATAGACCCCCGAGGTCTTATAAGTCAATATTCCACAAAAGGCCAAACTTCATCTATAGTATATTTGACAGGAATTTATATATATATATAGTAACTCCCTACCAAAAAAGCCTGCATCACTGTGAAACAATCCTTCCAATCTAATTGTAATTTTAAATGGATCACATTAATGTCTTAGGTTGTGCTTGTTCCTAACTGTACTACTAGTCTCATTGTTTTTCTTACTTGAAGGTAAATTCTGATCTCTTCTAACAGCTTTGGTCTGCTTATACCAAAGATACCTGTAAAAATGAGAGTTAGGTAAACAGGTTCTAATCTGCTATTCCTGGGAGTTGTTCACCTGTACCACGCTAGCCTAATTAAACTAGAACAAATTTGTTTCTGCCTTCCTTTTCTTAGGACATTTTGCATAAGCAGGAAAAAATGCAATTTGAAAAATATAACTGAGGTTTTTTAATGAATTCATCCAATAGTTATTTACTGAGCATATTCCATGTATCAGTCAGTGTTTGGGTCATTGAAATAAACATAAATGAAAAAAAAATGCCTTCATGGAGTATACATTCTAGTGGAGAAGGAAAACAATAAACCAGATAAATAAAATACGTTGCATTTCAGGAGTAATCACTGACACTGGAATAAATAGTAATACATGAAGTAAGTGAGGGGTGGAGGTAGAAGAGAAATAAACACCTGGATAAAGGTTTTCCAGGCATAGGGTCAGCCAGTGCAAAGGCCCTGAAGTGGGAGCATGCCTGGATGTTCTAAGATTGTGAGGGAGGCTAGCATAGCTCCAGAAATGCAGTGCAATATTATTAACTATGGTCACCATGCAGTATATTACATCCCCATGACTTACTTATTTTATAAGTGGAAGTTTGCACCTTTTGACCCTTTTTACCCATTGTAATCTTAACTGTGGAATAAAAGGCATCTGAATATCTTAAATCATTCGGTTGATTCTGATTCATAACAAAGACTGGAAATCACTGATGTAATATTTTGAAAATATGTAAATTACTTTGGCTCTAACTCTGATATAGGAAACCAAGTGAGGCTTGAGGCCAGAAGAGTGACATGGTCTGACTGACTTTTGAAGGTCCACTGAAGGTGCTGTGCAGAAAACAGGTGGGGACTCAAAGCAGGGAGGGCAGTGTAGAGGCCGCTGTAATCTTCCAAGTGGGACGTGATGGTAGGTGGACTGGGGAGTTATGGTGAAGTTGGCAAGAAGTGGTTGAATTTGAATGTATTGTGAAGGTAGTTCTGATGAGATATTCTAGAAGATTGATTGTGGGGTATGAAAAAGAGGAGTTAAAGATGCATCCGATGTGTTTCACTTAAGTAAGTGGAAGAAGGAATTTGCCCTTTATTGTGACTGAGAAAACTACGGGAAGAGCAGATTTTAAAAACCAAATTAAAATTTGCCTTTGGCATGATAGTTAATATAAAATGCTTCTTAATTATCCAGGCAAAGATGCCAAGAAGTTTGCTTCATATATGAATTGGATGTTTAGGAGAAAGTTCTAGCTGGAGATAAATGTCTGGGGATGATTAGCATAGTGTTTGCCTTTTAAAGTCATCAGACTGGATGCTATCACTAAGGACGTGTGTATCTGGAGAAGAAAGATATCTAAACTAATCCATGGGACAGTTTAATATTTAGAAGAGGGGGAGATTTTAATAAAATGGTATAGCAGAGTCAAGGAATGATGAGCCAGTGAGGCAGGAGAAAAACCAAGACCGGTTGTTTAGAAGCCAAATTAAAAAAATGTCTCATGGAAGCTCAAATGAACAGCTGTCAAATGATGCTCATGGATCAAATATGATGAAGGCTAAGAATTAATGATTTATGTGGTAACCAGTAGTCACTGGTAACCTTGACAGGAGCAGATCTGGTAGAGTGAAAGGAGCAGGAATTACAATTCAATTGGAGAGAAAAAAAAAAGAGAGAGACAGTAGTGATTATGAGAATGCACTTTTTAAAGGTGCTTTCCTAGGAGGAAATAGTGAATAATAGGACAGATTCCTGAAGTGGGATGTGAAGTTCAGGAAATTTTTTTTATGAGAGAAGATATACAGTGTCAGTATATTTATGGGACAATATAATTAAAAAGGCAATACATGATGCAGGAGAGAGACAGGAGAACTGCCAGGATCCAGTGTACAAGTGGAGGGTCGGATTTAGGAGCACAATCTAGCCATAAATAGGAAGGAGGGTAGAGTATACAGGCATACCTTCAGACAGGTTGGAAGATACGGTGATGGGAGCACAGGAAAGTTAATTTTTGACTGCTTATATTTACTCAAAAACAACAAACAGGGACCAAGGTCATCATCAAAGCAGGATAGAGATTCTGGAGATTTAAAGAAAGAAGAAGTAGGTATGGTTGTTCTGGGGAATAGGAGGAACCATTAGACTAGTGAAATGTAACAGATTCCTAAACGAGACTAAAGACCCCTTTGCAGTAGTGGTCATGACTATAAATTGGGACTAATCAGTGTGATTGTGGGGTTTTCTCCAGCCTGTCTATTTTCAGCTGCCATTTTCACCAGAATGATGTTTGCCAGATCAGTATGGTAAAAGACAGTGAGGTGAGGAAGTTGAGAGTATATGTAAAGAAATGATCTCTATTACAAATCATGGAATCTGAGGTGTATAGGAAGGATGTCAAAGCACAAGGAAGTTGAGGCTAACAAAAGGATGGCATGAGCAATGGACTATAGGTCTAGATACGATTGGAGAATTGTTGAAGTTAGTGAACCAGAAAGATAGAATTGGAAATAATATGAAGTTTGGTTCTGAGATGACATATCTGAAATTGAGATTATGAAGACAGTGCTGGCATCAGAAATGATATGACATGACAGTGGGTGGCTGATGTGGGAGAAAAGACACGATCTTTGGAGAAGTAGAAACCAAGAGACTGATAAGCCAAGTACCAGGAAAGAATGTCTATGTGAATAATCGAATCACCAAGAATAACCACAGAAGTAGAATTTGAGGGAGACAAAGAGGCAAGTGATAAAATCTTTAAGTAAGTTTGGAGGAGTGACAGAATTAGCAGATGTCTGCAGTAAGAATGAGTAGCATGTAGTAGAGTCTGATAGCATGAGTTTCAAAGCTGAAGGACTTCAAAGACAAGGGTCTAAAATTGGTTCAAAGGGCAAGGAGAACACATACCCCTGATCCAGCAACAGTGGTGTGAATATTGTAGAAAAGAAAAATAGTCATCACTTGAGAAGACCAAAGGCACTGTGGTATCTGTTGAAGAGAAGCAGGTTCTACTTAGCAAAAGAAAGGAAAAGGAAATTCTGCTGTTGTAGTTCAGTTGCTAAGTCATATCCAGCTCTTTGTGACCACATGGACTACACCATGCCAGGCCTTCCGGTCTCTCACCATCTCCTGGAGTTCACCCCAGTTCATGTCCATTGAATCAGTGATGCTATCCAACCATTTCATCCTTTGCTGCCCTCTTCTCCTTTTGCCTTCAGTCTTTCCCAGCATCAGTGTCTTTTCCAATGAGTTAGGTCTTCAGATAAGGTGGCCAAAATACTGGAGGAAGAAAATTTAAAAAAAAAAAAAGGAAATTTAAAAACCAAAAAAACAGACTGAGGATATAGAGAGAATAACTGTATGTCTTGGTTTGGAACAGCATTAATTTTACCACATGTTCCATTCCACTCTCAAGAGTATTCCCATCAAAATACTAAATTGTATGATCTCCTTAGATATATGGGTCACGGTGATGATAGGGTTCCATAGACCAGAAGGGAGGAGTCTAGACAGTTGGAAAGAAATAGGAAAATTTGTCAAAACCAGGCAGCGCATAGATTCAAATCAAGAAGTGCTGAGGAGTGACCTTGAAGTCAGATTTTTCATGATGCTGGGCATGCAGAGATTTAGAAACAATATGGACTTTAGGCTCTAGATCAGTTAGCTAGTTGGTGAATATGAGGTGACAGGGTGGGTGAGCATGCTGCCAGGATCATGATGACACTGGCAGAAAGGAGTCCTGACAAAGAGCAGTCTTACCAAGAGCCGAGAGATTTGAGGGCATCGCTTCCTACAGCTGACGGACAACAGGAAAGGTAGCAGCTGACAAGTGGGAACCAAGTTACATAAAAGAAAAAAAACCTTGTAAGTAGAAAACAAACTTCAACTCTTACTCAGTTTTACCTATAATAGCTTTTGGTCTTAGGGACTTCAAACCTACGAACCACACTGGCCATATTCTCTGTTGGTTGTTCCATTCCCCGTCCTCTTAGAGCATTGTACCTCCATTTGCCATTGAGTGAAAATGCCAGAGTAGATGACAGTTCATGAGCCAGCAGACAGAAAGGGTAAGAGCTAGCCTGGGCTTCAGTAAGCGTCGTGGTCATATACTGATAGGTACATGACCCTAACATTGGGGTCAGGCCCCTATTACAGAAATGAATAATCAGATTGAATACAACTTGGAGAGAAAAGCAAGGCCAAATTCTAAACAGCTTGGGTCTATGAAAATGCCAAGAGTCCTGAGCTGTCATGCCACAGGGTTTAGAGGTAGCAGTCTATTTGCTGCATGTGCCCTTTTGCCAAATGATTCAAACAAATATCTGATTCACTCGAGCACTTTGCCCTGCAGCTGGGAGCTCAGATCCCACTGGCCTATTTTCTGCTCACCAGAAACCAGAGTTTTTAGGTGTGTGTCAGTTATCACACAATAAAAGAACAGAACCAGTGAAAGAATGAAAAAACATAGAGATAATTTCCAGCAACCCTTCTAATACATTTCTGATGCCTGGGATTGGGTATTTTTTTTTAGTATTATTTTTAAAAACTTACTTTTTTTTTCTAATAATCTTCATGGATGTTGAAATCAATTAGCCTTGATTAGATATTTTCTCAAAGAGGAAAGGAGAAATCTAAAACCATGTACTTCTTAGGCAGTCCTGAGCATTTTACATTGAGTTAGAATATGTCAGGTCTTATAGAACACAAAGAAAACTACAGATAAAGATTTTTTTATAAATGCTCAGGAAAAACATGCATAATTCTCTAAAGTAAAAGGGAAATAATAAAGTGATGTCTTATGTGTGTAAAGATGACACCAGTCAACCACCATACACAGAGCATGTATTTTTAAAATTGCTTTTTTAATATAGTGATTTACTCCATGATGAGAGCTATACCTACTCCAATTCTTTTAATTAGTTACATCTGATTCCAAGGCATGTATATATTCACTCAATTCTATAACATATATATATATTTAGTCAGTGGCTAATAGGTATCAGAAACTGTTATTTTAGGTACACAGGATGAAGAGATGGATTAGTTTAGTGAAGGTGGACAGTAAAATGAAGAATAGCAGCTACCCCACAGAGAGATATACAAGGTATAAGAGGACACAGAGAAAGGGGACCTAGTGTAGCCTGGAGAATGAGGCTGGTGCAGATCACAAAGGCTTCCTGTAGGAGTAATATCAAACTTAGAATAAGCAGGATTTAATTAAGTTAAAGACAGAGAGGATTAAGTAGCATAGGGAAGAGGCAGCCTGAACAAAAACGTTGAGGTAAACAGAACAATGTATGTGCAGAAACAAAAAGCAATTACAGTTAGATATAAACTACTTGTGTTAGTTTATATCATATATATATATATGATATATATATTAATTTATATTATATATATAATAGAGGGGAAAAAATAGAATGGGAAAGACAGATCTCTTCAAGAAAATTAGAGATACCAAGGGAACACTTCATGCAAAGATGAGCACAATAAAGGACAGAAATGACATAGACCTAACAGAAGCAGAAGACATTAAGAGGAGGTGGAAAGAATACACAGAAGACCTGCACAGAAAAGATCCTCATAATCTGCATAACCACAAAGGTGTGATCACTCCCCTGGAGCCAGACACCCTGGCGTAGGAAGTCAGGTGGGCCTTAGAAGCACCACTAGAACAAACTAGTGGAGGTGATGGAATTCCAGCTGAGCTATTTCAAATCCTAAAAATCAGTGCTGTTAAAGTGCTGCACTCAGTATACCAGCAAATTTGGAAAACTCAGCAGTGGCCACAGGACTGAAAAAGGTTAGTTTTCATCCCAATCCCAAAGAAAAGCAATGCCAAAGAATGCTCAAACTACTGCACAATTGCACTCATCTCTCACACTAGCAAAGTAATGCTCAAAGCTCTCCAACCCAGGCTTCAACAGCACATGAACCAAGGACTTCCAGATGTTCAAGCTGGATTTAGAAAAGACACAAGAATCAGAGATCAAATTGCCAACATGCATTGGATCATCAAAAAAGCAAGAGAGTTCCAGAAAAACATCTTCTGCTTTATTGACTAGGCCAAAGTCTTTGACTGTGGATCACAGCAAACTGTGGAAAATTTATCAAGAGATGGGCATACCAGACCACCTGACCTGCCTCCTGAGAAATCTGTATGCAGGTCAAGAATCAACAGTTAGAACTGGACATGGAAAAACAGACTAGTTCCAAATCGGGAAAGGAGTATGTCAAGGCTGTATATTGTCACCCTGCTTATTTAGCTTATATGCAGAATGCATCATGCAAAAAGCCAGGCTAGATGAAGCACAAGTTGAAAACAAGATTGCCAAGAGAAATATCAATAAGCTGAGATATGCAGATGACACCACCCTATGGCAGAAAGTGAAGAACTAAAGAGCCTCTTGATGAAAGTGAAGGAGGAGAGAGAAAAAGTTGGCTTAAAGCTCAACATTCAGAAAACTAACATCAAGGCATCCAGTCCCATCACTTCATGGCAAATAGATGGGGAAACAATGGAAACAGTAACAGACTTCATTTTCTTGGGCTCCAAAATCACTGCAGATGGTGACTGAAGCCATGAAATTCAAAAACGCTTGCCTCTTGGAAGAAAAGCTATGAGCAACCTAGAAAACATTAAAAAGCAGAGACATTACTTGCTAAGAAATGTCTGTATAGTCAAAGCTATGGTTTTTCCAGTAGTCATGTATGGATTTGAGAATTGGACCATAAAGAAAGCTGAGCACCAAAGAACTGATGCTTTTGAACTGTGGTGTTGCAGAAGACTCTTGAGAGTTTCTTGGACTGCAGGGAGATCCAGCCAGTCCATCCTAAAGGAAATCAGTCAGTCTTGAATATCCATTGAAAGGATTGATGCTGAAGCTGAAACTCCAATATTTTAGCCACCTGATGTGAAGAACTGACTCATCTGAAAAGACCCTGATGCTGGGAAAGATTGAACGTGGAAGGAAAAGGGGAAGACAGAGGATGAGATGGTTCAATGGCATCACCGACTCAATGGACATGAGTTTGAGTAAGCTATGGGAGTTGGTGATGGTCAGGGAAGTCTGGTGTGCTGCAGCCCACGGGGTTGCAGAGTTGAACATGACTGAGTGACTGAACTGACTTGTGTTAGAGTCTTCTAGATAAATAGGACCAATAAGTTACAGTAGATATAGATATAGACATATCCTAAATTAGCTATCTCACTGTATGTAAATAATCCTATACATTTTTTATATATAGTGATAAATACCTAAAGCCTATGTATATTTTATATACATATGAAAGTGAAAGTGAAGTCACTGAATCGTGTCCTACTCTTTGCGACCCCATGGACTGTAGCCTGCCAGGCTCCTCCGTCCAAGGAATTTTCCAGGCAAGAGTCCTAGAGTGGGTTGCCATTTCCTTCTCCATTATATATACATATATACATATGTGTACATATGTGTATGTGTATCTATACATACACACACACACACACAGAGAATGCAATTTATTATAAGAAATGGGGGCCTCATGGGATTACAGAGGCTGACAAGTTCAGGATCTACTGTCTATAAGCTGGAGACCCAGGAAAGCCAATGATGTAAATTTCAGTCCACATGCAAAGGCCTGCGAACTAGGAATGCTGATGGTATAAATCCCAGCCTCAGGGCAGGAACAGACTAAGGTCTTGGCTCATACAGTCAGAGCCAAAGAGAATTCAGCCTTCCTCTACCTTTGTGTTCTGTTCTGGTCCTGCACAGGTGAGATAGTGCCCACCCACATCAGAGTGGGCAGTCTGTTTTACTTAGTCCACCAATTCACAGACACACTCAGAAATAGTGTTTCACAAGATATCTGTTTTTTATATGGCCCAGTTAATTTGATGCCTAAAATTAACCAACACAGAACTATAGTAAAGTGAATGGGGTAGGAGGTGCAGTCTGTGCTGAGGATCAAAGATGCATCCTGGGCCATGTATCATCTGAACCTGCCAAGTGGATGTTAACTGGATAGTTTTAGCTAAATGAACAGATGGGAAAAGAATAACCAAAAATATTTGAAATTTCTGGATTGAAAAGAAGATATAGTCACTTTGGGCCTCAAAGTCGTGGAAAGGGAATAGATGAGTTCTGAGATTTCTTCTAGAGCTCATTTCAATGAGTCTTTGAACCCTGATTTCAAACTGTTTAGAAGCCCCATGAGAGGAGCATGCCTCCTAGGAAATGGCAGACACCCCTAGTGGGAGTCTCAGATGTCAGTTTTAATTTAGCACATCCTCATTCTCATGCCAAAATATTCTATAAAAGAATCCCAACTTTGTAGTTCCCCAGGATACAAACAAATGGATAGGTGTGTCTTTGTTTCCTGGTGGTTCCATTATGATCCAAAACTTCTTTATCCAATAAACAGTTTAAATTACACTTTGCCTTGGCTTAGTTCTTACTCTAAAGCTCCTTCCCAAGTTGGAATGTGCATATACATTTTAAAAATTTCTATTGGAAAAATTTTAAAAATTAAAAATTGACAATTCCACTGTAATTTTTAAATTAGCCCATTCCACCCATCCAATTTTACTTTCAGTTTACTTCTGTTTAATAGGCTGATCATCTTCATGACTTTCTTCTATGTTTAATAGGCACAAGCATGCATGCAGTTTTTTATTTGGTTTCCATTTTGATGTTTTATAAAATGAAATGTTTTCTTTTTTCATTTTCAATTTCTGTCATAAGCTTCTTTCATGTTAGCATACATATATATGTATATTATAATATATAAGTTTAAGACCTTCAAAATATTCCATGAATTATTGTTGTTGTTCAGTTGCTCAGTCGTGTCCAATTCTTTGCAACCTCATGGACTGCAGCACCCCAGGCTTCCCTGTCCTTCACCAGTTCCCAGAGTTTGCTCATGCCATCCAACCATCTCATCCTCTGTCATCCCCTTCTCTTGCTTTCAATCTTTCCCAACATCAGGGTCCTTTCCAATGAGTCAGCTCTTTTGCATTAGGTGGCCAAAATATTGAAGCTTCAGCTTTAGCATCAGTCCTTCCATTGAATATTCAGGACTGATTTCCTTTAGAATTGACTGTTCTCCTTGCTGTTCAAGAGACTCTCAAGAGCCTTCTCCAGCACCATAATTCGAAAGCATTGATTCTTTAGCTCTCAGCTTTCTTTATGGTCCAGCTCTCACATCCATAGTGACTACTGGAAAAGCCATAGCTTTGGCTAGATAGACATTTGTAGGCAAAGTAATGTCTCTGCTTTTTAACAAGCTGTTTAGCTTGTTATAGCTTAGTTAGTAAGTTAGTTATAGCTTTTCTTCCAATGAGCAAGTGTCTTTGAATTTCCTGGCTACAGTCACCATCTGCAGTGATTTTGGGGCCCAAGAAAATAAAGTCTGTCACTGTTTCCATTGTTTCCACATCTATTTGCCATGAAGTGATTGGGACCAGATATGATCTTCATTTTTTGTTTGTAGAATTTTAGGCCAGATTTTTCACTGTCCTCTTTCACCTACATCAAGAGACTCTTTAATTTCTCTTCACTTTCTGCCATTAAAGTGATATCATCTGCATATATGAGGTTATTAATATTTCTCCTGGCAATCTTGATTCCAGCTTGTGCTTCATCCAGCCCTACATTTCTCATAATGTAATCTGCATATAAGTTAAATAAGCAGGGTGACGATATACAGCCTTGACATAATCCATTTCCAGTTTTGAACCAGTCTGCTGTTCATGTCCTGTTCTAACTATTACTTCTTTACCTGCATACAGGTTTCTCAGGAGATAGGTAAGGTGGTCTTCCCATCTCTTTATGAATTTTCCACTGTTTATTGTGATCCACACAGTCAAAGACTTTTGCATAGTGAAACAGAAGTAGATATTTTTATGAAATTCCCTTGATTTTTCAATGATCCAACAGATGTTGGCAATTTGATCTCTGGTTCCTCTGCCTTTTCTAAATCCAGCTTGTACATCTGGAAGTTCTCAGTCCATATATTACTAAAGCCTAACTTGAAGGACTTTGAGCATTACTTTGCTAGCATGTGAAATGAGTGCAATTTTGTGAAATCAAACCATTGCCATTGATAAACACTTTTAATGTTTCATACTTTTTCTCCCTAAAGCAACCACGATGAACATTTATTTTTATATATTTGTGGGGTTTTTTAAATAAATGCAGTCATAAAAGTGGGATTCTAGGTTGGAGTATGTACATTTATTAATTTAATTACCACTCCCAAAGTAGTCTCTAAAAATGTACCAATTTCTACAGAAAATAGAGCTGTGTTCTACCCTTTTTTGCCTGAGTTGCTAGGGTTAAATTACCTTACTCTTTTATTGTTTCATTTTTGCCAAAATGGTGAATGGAAAGTATGTTATTTTTATTTTATTTTCAGATTCATTAGGTTGAACATTTTTCAAATGTGTATTAGCTTTTGTACATCTATATATTGCTAAATTTTCTTTCTTTCGCTTTTCTATTAACTTAATTATAATGGTCAGTTTCATACTACTTTAAAAACTATTGATGATTGTACTTTGTCTTTTTCATTATCCCACCTTTAACCCATCAGGCTTTCTATTTCAATGTATGCTCGCATCTGCATTTACACTGTCGGTGAAGCAGATGTCCTGGCAAGCAAACATGATTTAGTCAGGTCCTAATATAAATCCACATGCCCAAGGGTACACTTCATAAGACAACATTTCTTTTGCCAGACAGTACTTTCAAAGAGCAGCATTTACTTTTCAAAAAATCGGAAAAGCTAAATGGTTTTGTAAATATGACTATGCTGTCCACTGTTTGCTAACTTTCTCTTTACCCCAACATTATTAATACAAATAAGAGTTTTATAAAACTAAGTTTCTTGGTGAAAGATATATACTAAGAGGAGTCTAAGTTTTCGAAATGTTTTTCTATTAAGATATTGGATTTTCATGCCTATATATTTGTTTCCATTAAATTAAGCTATAGACCTTAACACATACTTTGAATTTTTAGTTTGTTATGAAACATACCTTTCCTCAGTAGGAGCTTTGTAGGCTATGTATGTAGGCTACCTGTGTAGGCTTTGTTTGCCATCTGTGGATCCCAGCCTCTGGGTGTCCTTTCTATCTTCATTGGATCCTCTCCTCTCACTCTTACTTATGTGTTCAGTGTTCCACTATGATTTTCTTCTCTTCAACAGCTGAATTCACTTCTCCTACTAAAGCAAAAATGGCATGATTGCTACCATATCCTTCTGCTTTCATGTTTCTCAGATTAATTGTAATTAATTGTACTAATGCTTCTGATTACAAATTCCTCCTTTCTTGTTAAATACTCATAACTCTATTATTTCCCTTATTTAAATCAATAATGTTTTGCAAAATCCTTTAGGGCTCTACCATCTGGTACCAACTCAGCCTGGGAAATAAAATTTCAATGCCTTGATAGTATTTTGAGCCAATAAATACATTACAATATCAAACCAAACTTGCATTCGACAGAAAATAATCTGCTTTCAATCTTCTTTTTATTTCTTCTGTTATTCATAATATGAAATACTAGAATCCAAAAGTGAAAAATAGGATTTAGAAAACTCCATAACTAAGGGTAAAGCTTCTCTTTTTGTGTCATAAGGAATTGATTTGTGACATACTCTATACACATCATATTAATAGTTTCTGTATTTAACATTGAACATATACATTTTGGAGAAGAGAATGGCAACCCACTCCAGTATTCCTGCCTGGAGAATCTCATGGACAGAGGAGCCTGGTGGGCTTCAGTCCATGGGGTCGTAAAGAGTCAGACCCAACTGAGTGACTAACACACATATACATTTTATTGAAATTTAAATTTGTGTTTATTTATTTTAAATTGTGGTAAAATACATGTAGCATAAAATTTATCATTTTAATCATTTTAGATGCACATTTAAGTAGAACTATCTTGACTATACATGCATCACCATCATCCATTCCAAAAACTCTTTTCATTTTGCAAAACTAAAATTCAGTAACCATTCAACAGTAACTCCTCATTCCCTTCTGCCCCAAACTCCTGAAAGTACCATTCTGCTTTCTGCCTTTATGAATTTGACCACTTTAGAAACCTTATATAAGTAGAATCATACAGAATTCATCCCTTTGTGACTGGCTTATTTCACTTAATATATAATGTCCTGAAGGTTCATCCATGTTATGGCACATCAGAATGTTTATCCTTTTTAAGACTAATATTATATTGTATGTGTATTCACTTGGGTTTCTTCATCTTTGGGCTATTGTGAAGAACACTGCTATGAACATGATGGTACAAATATATTTGAGTCCCTTGTTTCAATTAAGTATATCCACAGAAGTGGAATTGCTGAATCATATGGTAACTTTATTTTTAATATTTTGAAGAACCACATACTGTTTTTCATAGTGGCTGTACATTCCTACCAATAGTGCACAAAGTTTCCAGTTTCACCACATCTTCCCCATCACTTATTCTGATTTTTTTTTTTTAGGGAGTAGCCATCCTAATGAGTGTGAGAGGGAACAAATAAATTTAAGTTCTATTTTAATATTCATTTTTTAAGAGATACTATTTTGGCTAAGAAACTTGAATCACTATGATCTCTATCATTTACTCTAGTAGAAATTAGACTTTGCTGGCTAATCATATAAAGCCCAGCATTCATGAGAAGTAGAAGTCAATCCAGCACACAAAAATAGCTCACCCAATAGTGATTCTCAAAGACAGAAGAGATCAATAACCTAACAACTACCTGCATCTAGTGAGGCAACTCAGAGGCATGTGTAGTACAACAAAATAAAAGCAAACCATATCTTATTCTTACACAGCCAGTTGAGAAATGCTAGTTTTCCTAAACTCTCTGGGAATTACCTATTACTGCTTGTTAGCCCCAGGATTCATCATAGATTGGTCAGTTTAATCATTTTTCTTTCTAGATGAGAAGACTGTACCTCAAAAGCTTATTTTACCTAAGGCCACACAGTAAATAATGTCAAGATTTATGACTACAGTTCATATCTCTTAACTCGTAGTCATTTGTTCTTTCTTCCACAATAATAGAACTTTAGTCTCTAATGTCCTTCAAAGCTAATTAAAATTCACATTATAATTTGAGTGGTTCTCAAAGTTTAAAAGGTACTCAGAATTACCTGGACAGGTTGCACCAAAGGCTTATTTCCTAACTCTAAATGCAGATACTAAAATTCACTGGGTCTGGGATGAGACCAAAAGAATTAAATTTTTAACAAGCAATCCAAGTGTTTTTGATTGTTCACAGATTATCTTCTGATAATCACTTTTTGGACATTATTTAAAAGCCCTTGTCCTCAAGCCACTGATCCTCAAAGTGTAGGCCTAGTCTAGCAGCATCAAACGCCATGTGGGAACTGGTGAGAACTATAAATTCTTAGACCTCTCCGCAATTACTTAGTCAGAGACTCCTGGGGTCGGGCTGGGAATGTCTGCTAACAAGCTTCTCATGATTCTGAACCAACTAGAGATCCATGGCCTATGCTCTAGTTTAGCCCAAGCAAGCCACTCACTTTATTCTCACTTTTATTTTTTGCATTCCAAGCAGAGGATTTAAATATCCAGAGCTTCGGGTACATGTAGGTAATCTGAAATCTTTTATCACCTTAACTGATACGACTTGGCTTTTCTAAGTGTATACATGATTTTTGTCAGTGTTTCAGCACTAAGGAACAAAACCTCCGCTATCTTTGCTCCTTACTGCAATTAATCAGAAAGTAGAGGTTAAGTGAGGGGCACATCAAGGGGCAAGTGTTGCTTCTCCCCTTGTGACAGCAGTTATTTTTTTAGGAACAGGACAACACTTATCTGCTTGCTGCACGTCTCTACCTGGGTGCCCTGCCGGTGCCCCTGCCAGCCATATGTCTGACTCTGAACTAATTATCTTTCTTTGCAAGTTGATGCTTATCTTTCTGTGTTCCTTACTTCTGTTGAAAGCACCAATACCCTCCTTGTCATCCACCCTGGAAATTGAGGAGTCATTTTCATTGCTTTCATCTTTCTTCTCAGAGCCAATTAATTACTTTAACTATCAATTCTGCCTCTGTCCCTCCTTTCACTTTCTACTTCCAATTTAGTAATTCCTGTCATTATTGCTACCCTCCTGGACTATACAAATAGCTAACTGATTGGCCCCCTCCCACCAGTTAATCTTCCCCCAGCATAGTTCTGAAAGTGATGCATCTTTGCTGAAAAGCCTCTAAGTGTTCCACTCTATCTCGAGTGCAATTTATTTATGCTAGCATTCAAAGGTCTCTACAATTTGGCATTATACGCCTTCCAATCTTCACTTATTCATTATTTTCATTTAAAAAATACTCACTGAACACCTATTCTGTACTAAGCATTGATCTAGGTATGGTCTTTTCCCTATCATGTGCCTATGTTCCTATTAAGCTAAGGACTTCTTTTATATGTCTCAATATTCTTATATATCAAGTGTTAACCACTTTTTCCCTCTCATCAGGAACCCATGCCTTCCACTGACTTCTTTTTCTCTTCTTTGCTATTCATTTCCCAGGTCTTTCTCAGCTGTTACTAAAGATCTTTCTTCTTAGTATTATAATGTTCTGTGTCTATTCTTCTAAGCTATGTACTATTTTAACTCAGGGTTCATACTTAATTCATCCATTTATCCCTATGTCTCTTAGGGATAATTCATATATAAATGTTCTGTAAATCTTAAATGAATTAAATAGTGCAGTTTCAAGCTAGATTTTGAGCCTTTTTCTTCAACTTGAATGACTGAAATCATCTTTTATAGTAATTGATCTCATATTGCTCATGAATTTAGAATGTAAATTTCTAAGCTTGGGGCCTGATACTTTTGTTGTTTTTTTTTAATTATATTCTGGATAATACAGCTTATTCATTTATCTTAAAAATCTCTCAGTAAAATAATTTGCCTTAAAAATAGAACAGGTCTCAACTTTTCAACCTAATTTAAATTATCTGCCTCATTGTGTGTATTTATGTACTGAGCTCTGTTACATTGGTCAGAGAAGTTTGAATATCGAATTCTGTGCATTTATGTTGGTAAAATGATCAGTTGTATGTATTTGTCTTATACCTTTGTCTGCGAGGCCAGGAAGCAAAGCAGGAAGGATAGCACAGTGCCAGGCTAGGGTCAAGCAAGTTTGACACTTCAGGTGCATGATCTAAGGGGTGGGGTGCCAGAAAAACCCTCAGTAAACAGGATATGTATTAATGGATCCACATGACACTGCCTGGGAAAGAGCAGATTCTCACTAACTACCACTTCCCTTTCCTTGACAATAAAGCCCAGAATGTGCCTTTGTTTGCTGATTCTCACTTTGCATGTTACACTTGAGTGCCCCATCTGCCCAGCAATATGTAAATATGATAGAAAGTTTCTGCCTCAAATTACATTACTGTCAGAAATATATTGCATTTAATACTTTTGTGTACTTAACTGTGCATATAAAATATTCAGCCTGCTACAGAAAACTTATGAATTATAGTCAAGTGAAATATTGCACTTGAGTGTGAAGCATAGGAAGCTTTTCACAGTTTTTCAACTCAAATGTCAATATTCTTCTTCACCATGTTAACACATAAAGATTACACAACTTTATATGATTGCAGCAACAGAGATAGTCTTACTTATCATTTCTCCATTTGGGATTTTGGACTAAATAATTACATGAAAATTTAGATAAATTCCTTTTCCATGTTAGGAGAATCTAATTGTTTGCCAACCTAGCTGCTTTTGGAATTAATTTGCATATTATACGCAAAACTGTGTGACCCAAATCCCTTTTTCCAACCCTGCATTCCTTAGAACTGTCCACAATATTTTGTATATGTTTTGGTAATAGTCTGTTTGAAAATCAGGAGCTATGTCTCAGGTCTTAGAATTGTATCTTTGTCCTGTTTTGTGTTTGTCTGTACTATGAGTACATCTTTTTAGTTAGATATGCTGTGAGAGCCACTGAACGATCTAATTGGCAAAAAATATTTATCCATTTGGGCTTCCCAGGAGACTCAGTGGTAGAGAATCTGCCTGCCAATGCAGGAAACAGGTGAATCCCTGGATCACAAAGATCCCCTGCAGGAGGAAATGGCAACCCACTCTGGTATTCTTGCCTGGAAAATCCCACAGACAGAGGAGCCTGGTAGGCTACAGTACAGGGTGTCTCAAGAAATCAGCCATGACTTAACAACTGAGCAGGAACACATTGATCCAGTTGATATTTTCTACTCATTATTTGGCTGCTTAATACCCATTTTTTCAAACTAGTTATACCCAACACTCAGTAGTTTCTCCTCCTTTCAACTTTTTTTTCTTCAGTTCAGTTCAGTCTAATTCAATATGTCAGCAAATTTGGAAAACTCAGCAGTGGCCACAGGACTGAAAAAGGCCAATTTTCATTCCAATCCCAAATAAAGGCAATGCCAAAGAATGCTCAAACTACTGCACAATTGCACTCATCTCACACACTAGCAAAGTAATGCTAAAAATTCTCCAAATCAGGCTTCAACAGTACATGAACCATGAACTTCCAGTTGTTCAAGCTGGTTTTAGAAAAGGCAGAGGAACCAGAGATCAAATTGCCAACATCTACTGGATCATCGAAAAAGCAAGAGAGTTCCAGGAAAACATTTACTTCTGCTTTATTGACTACGCCAAAGATTTTGACTGTGTGGATCACAATAAACTGGAAAATTCTCCAAAAGATGGGAATACCAGACAACCTGACCTGCCTCTTGAGAAACCTGTATGCAGGTCAGGGAACAACAGTTAGAACTGGACATGGAACATTAGATTGGTGCCAAATTGGGAAAGGAGTACGTCAAGGCTGTATATTGTCACCCTGCTTACTTAACTTATATGCAGAGTATATCATGAGAAATGCTGGGCTGGATGAAGCACAAGCTGGAATCAAGATTGCTGGGAGAAATATCAATCACCTCAGATATGCAGACGACATCACCCTTATGGCAGAAAGTGAGGAGGAACTAAAAAGCCTCTTGATGAAAGTGATAGAGGAGAGCGAAAAGGTAGGCTTAAAGCTCAACAGTCAGAAAACTAAGATCATGGGATCCGGCCCCATCACTTCATGGCAAATAGATGGGGAAACAGTGGAAACAGTGGCTGACTTTCTTTTGGGGGGCTCCAAAATCACTGCAGATGGTAATTGCAGCCATGAAATTAAAAGACGCTTACTCCTTGGAAGGAAAGTTATGGCCAACCTAGACAGCATATTAAAAAGCAGAGACATTACTTTGTCTACAAAGGTCCGTCTAGTCAAGGCTATGGTTTTTTCCAGTAGTCATGTGTGGATGTGAGAGTTGGACAGTGAAGAAAGCTGACTGTCGAAGAACTGATGCTTTTGAACTGTGGTGTTGGAGAAGACTCTTGAGAGTCCCTTGGACTGCAAGGAGATCCAACCAGTCCATCTTAAAGGAGATCAGTCCTGGGTGTTCATTGGAAGGACTAATGTTGAAGCTGAAACTATAATACTTCGGCCTCCTCATGCAAAGAGCTGACTCATTGGAAAAGACCCTGATGCTGGGAAGGATTGAGGGCACGATAAGGGGATGACAGAGGATGAGATGGTTGGATAGCATCACCGACTCAATGGACATGTGTTTGGGTAGACTCCAGGAATTGGTGATAGACAGGGAGGCCTAGCGTTCTGTGCTTCATGGGGTCGCAAAGAGTCAGACACAACTGAGCAACTTAACTGAACTGAACTGTATTTCTTAGTCCCAAAGCCTTGAAATCATTCTTGACCTCTTTTTATCTCATATACTGTGTCTGGTTCTTTAGCAAATTTTATTGGTTCTTTATTTAAGAACACATGCAGCTTCTCACTACCTCCACTGCTATTATTCTTATCTATGTCACTGTTCTCCCTGTCCTGGATGATTGTAGTAACCCTCTGCCTGGTTTTCCTACTTCCATTTTATTCTGCCATGGTCTGTGTTCAGGCTTCCCTTACGACTTGGCAGTAAAGAATTTGCCTGCAATGCAAGTGATGCAAGAGATGTGGATTCAATCCCTGGGTCGGGAAGATCCCCTGGAGAAGGAAATCGTAACCCTTTCCAGTATTCCTGCCTGGAAAATCCCATGGACAGAAGAGCCAGAGTCACAAAGAGTCAGATATGACTGAGCGACTGGGCATGCACACAGTCTGTGTTCAGTGTAACAGTCTAAACATACTTGTTATTCCTGTTCAATACTGTCCCATAGCTTCCCAGCACATTCAAGGCAAGAGCCAAAATCCTTCAGTGGCCAGCAGAGTGCGACATGATCTGTGTTTTCCCATCATATCTTTCTGGTAAATGATTCATCTCAGCTCTTTTCTGTTTCCTGAACATGTAAAGCACACTCCACCCCACAAAACCTTTTCACTAGCTATTTCGTTTTCCTAAATTATTCTTCCCCATGAGACTCGCTGGCTTGTTTCTTCACCATTTTTGAGTCTTGGTTCACTGTCACTCTTTCCCTGGGACCTTTCCTTGTCCACCCTGTTTTTCAATTCAATATCCCTCATACTTTAGCATTTCATATACTCCTTCCTTGATTGATCTTTTTTCACCATGGCCTGTGTATCTTTCTAACCCATAATTTACTTACATATCTTATGTATTTTTCTACAGTAACTGTAAACTTTATGAGGGCAAGAATTCTTGTCCTTTTTGTTCACTAATGTATCCAATGAACCTAGAATAGTACCTGAAACAGAATATTTTCAATATTTGTTAAATAAATAAAAATTTGGACCAAAAAAAAAAAACCTGTTACTTTGATCATTGAAAAATGATCAAAGAAAGTTGAATTGGTCAAAAGGAAATAGCCTCTATGATTCCCTTCTTATATAAGAAATTAGTTAGGCAAAATATTTTAAGTATATCAAATTATCAATTATTAGAATTTAGAATTAAAAATATACAATCCTGGGAAAGCGATATTTGTAAATTCATTATTTTTCCAACCTCTGTTTCATTACTCAGTAATAATTGTTATCATACTTAAACTGTTACTTGGGACATTTGCTGCTGCTGCTGCTGCTGCTGCTAAGTCACTTCAACTCTGTGCAACCCCATAGGTGGCAGCCCACCAGGCTCCCCCGTCCCTGGGATTCTCCAGGCAAGAGTACTGGAGTGGGTTGCCATTGCCTTCTCCAATGCATGAAAGTGAAAACTGAAAGTGACGTTGCTCAGTCGTGTCCGACTGTTAGCAACCCCATGGACTGCAGCCCACCAAGCTCCTCCGTCCATGGGATTTTCCAGGCAAGAGTACTGGAATGGGTTTCCATTGCCTTCTACATGGGATATTTACTAGGGAATGCTAATTTTGTATAAAATTATCATTTCTTAATTTTTTTTCTTTGTCTTTATTTAACCAATATATTTTATAACTATATATCTCCATATATATATATTTATATATACCTATAATATGTTCAATGAGAACTTTGCTAGGCAGTTCTATGCCTCAAGAATGTTATAGGATAATTTATCAGGTTAGCTAGTTTACTTACAAGCATCTGAATCAATGAGATATGATTTCACTCTAAAATCAGCTCAGTAATAACTCTCAGATGGTTGTGTGAAACAAAAAGTCTTGACTGAGAAAGACAGGACAAAGATGTGTGTGCATGGGGCAAAGCATCTAGGAATAAATGTTGGAAGACATTGTGGTAAATGAAAATGAGGTTATGGAGGCCACTTTCAGTGAGAAATCTTGAGTACAGCAGAGCTCTGTTAAATGTTTGCTTCTATGATTAGGCCTGACTTCCATCTAGGATTTACAGAAGGGTATCTATAAAATGTGATTTAGGAAACTTTTTAAGATGATTTATTGACTAAATAGCAAATTAAAGAACATTAAAACTAGAAAAGATCTCAGGAGTGTGATTACAATCTCCCATGATAAGTGGAAACCTCTTTTCCAAGTCTCATAAGCCCACTCATTTCACTTTTGAAAAATCTGATTTTTAAAAGGAGCTTCCCAGGTGGTGCTAGTAGTAAAGAACCCGAACGCTAATGCATGAGACACAGGAGATGAAGGTTAGATCCCTCAGTTGAGAAGATGAAGAAGAAAATGGCAGCCCACTCCAGTATTCTTGCTGGGATAACCCCATGGATAGAGGAGCCTGGAGGGCTACTGTCCATGGAGTCACAAAGAGTTGGACACAACTCAGCAACTGAGTACAGTTACTGAAATCCTTTCTCACATTATGTCAAAAATCTATCTCCCCATATCATCCATCCACAGCTATTGTTTGCCTTCTAATCAAGCATAAACCCTTCAGGATATTTAACATAAACTTTAAATTGTTACTTTCTGAATCAAGCATCTCTTTATTGTTTCTCAGATAGATGCCATGTTCTTCTGAAAATTTAATTTCTTCTGAATTAACTGTTTTATCTTTTCCAAAATTATTGTTCCCAAAGCTGAACACAACACTTTCAATACATTGGTTTGACTGACTCAGTCTTGTACTGCTATATGTTGAAAGCCACACAACAAAGGTGACACATATTGGGGTGGTACATCAAATGCTTGGATATTCTTTAGTAGGACTACTTGTCCAACCAGTTCCTCCTAAGCAAAAAGTATATAGATTTATATCCCTAAAACTGCTTCTTAGTTTTTCTGTTTTCTCCAGCTTTAGATCATATGCAAATTTGTGAAGTATACCTACCAAGTATTCTTTGAACTATTAATAGGAACGTGAATTTGAGAATAGGGTTAAATAAAGAGACCAAAAAAAAAACAAAGCTTGACATAAATGCATGAAATAATATGTTTTGCATGTAGTGCTTAATTTATTTTAAAAGCTATTCCATCTTATTATCCAACATGTTATTCTCTGATTGATAAAAATAATTTATATCACTATGTTAAATTGATACAAATTTATATTATATCTTACTGTTTACACATAAATACTACCACTTTCTCCTTAACTTCTGGTCTGG
>ML662438.1:11055162-11127030 GCA_007570785.1 Antilocapra americana
AGAGAAATGCAAATCAAAACCACAATGAGGTACCACTTTACACCAGTTAGAATGGCTGCCATCCAAAAGTCTACAAGCAATAAATGCTGGAGAGGATGTGGAGAAAAGGGAACCCTCTTACACTGCTGGTGGGAATGCAAACTAGTACAGCCACTATGGAAAACAGTGTGGAGGTTCCTTAAAAAGCTGCAAATAGTCCTGCCATATGACCCAGCAATCCCACTGCTGGGCATATACACCGAGGAAACCAGAATTGAAAGAGACAGGTGTACCCCATTGTTCATCGCTGCATTGTTTACAATAGCCAGGACATGGAAGCAACCTAGATGCCCATCAACTGACGAATGGATAAGAAAGCTGTGGTACATATACACAATGGAATATTGCTCAGCATTAAAAAAAAATTCATTTGAAGCAATTCTACTCAGATGGACAAAACTGGAGCCTATTATCCAGAGTGAAGTAAGCCAGAAGCAAAAACAACAATACCGTATAGTAACACATATATATGGAATTTAGAAAGACGGTAACGAGAACCCTGCATGCGAGACAGCAAAAGGAACGCAGATGTATAGAATAGACTCGTGGACTTTGTGGATGAGGGTAAGGGTGGGATGATATGGGAGAAGGACATTGAAACAAGTTAATTATCATATGTCTAATCAATCGCCAGCCCAGGACTGATGCTCGGGGCTGGTGCAGCGAGATTTCCCAGGGGGGAGGGAGGAGGGAGGGGAGTTCTGGAGGGGAAGCATATGTAAACCCATGGTGATATCATGACATTGTATGGCAAAAACAATTAAAAAAAATAAAATTAAAAAAAAAATCTTGAACTAAAAAATTCCCTTGTATCTATTTTTTTTCTACCATTTCTTTGTTGAATTACTACGATTAATGAAGAATGTACAAGCCAAAAAAAAAAAAAAAAAAGGAACTGGAAATCCACTCAGTTACTTTTACTTGTTCATCATGACATCCATCTGCCAGAGGCAGAGCCTAGTCGTTCTTTGTTCTCTTTGATGCAAACCTGATTGTAAATGTCTTTTTTGTCTCTTTTAGCTTTTATCTCAGTTCCCATTACATTTAGATTTTAGCCCACTTGACACTATTCTCATAAGTTCAAATCTTTCTTTACTCTCTGACTTTATTTATATGTTTTTGTTTATTTATTTCTTCTATACATATCTTTAAAAGATAGACTTATTCTGGACTATCCTATACCATTATATTGTTTTCTTTAGATAGCCTTCCCATTTTCTTCTCTAATTACAGAGTGGGTTTTTTTTTTTATTATTATAAGAACAAATGTTTTTAGAAGGTTGTTCCTCTTGAGTAATCTTTATATGGTGATTGGCCTTAGAGTTATGCTTATGTTTTCTCTGAGCATTTAAAAATATGCTTTTTACTGTTTGCAGTGTTTGGGATTCCTCAGAATACTCTCTGAAGGAGGGAGAGGACTCGTGGTAGAACAAGTAAAATAAGATTGGGCAGCTGTTGATAACTGTTGAAGGTGAATGATGAGTAAATGGTGGTTTTAGTACCCTATTTTCTCTACTTTGAAATCTTCCATAATAAAAAATTTAAAACAAAAGGGATTGTAAATTATACCAGTTTTATAAAGCACACTAACAGAAGCCCTACTAATGCACACATTTAAGCCACCAATTTCATGTCTAGAAATCATGAACATGAGTTAAAATTTTTTTGTATGGTGTTTCTCATTTTTATAATTGTAAAAATTGCAAATAATGTAGATGTTCAACTATAAGATGCTAATTAAAGTTAGTACTTATGATGGAATATATTGAATCATTAAAAAGAAATTGATAGATTTAGGTAAGTATATGCACATTTAAAAATCTTTATTAGATATATATATATTTATTGGATATTTTATGTGTATGTATATATAGACTTAGACTCACCTGTTTCTTAGCTTTCTAAATGATATATTTTGTGACATCCAACACAGGTCCTCTTGTCTTAAATCTGTTTCTTTCTTTTGAATGTATTGTACAACATCATCTTCTCATTTTGGACTTGAGTTGTGACTGATCCCTTTTTTTAAACTTAACATTTGACCATAAAAGCAAAGTAAACAAGCTTATCATTTCTGAACATACCATATAAATCTATACTAGAAATAAATCTCACACAACATTTCTAATATTGAAAATATTTACCAGATAGCTTTATTTTTTATGAACTGTGTTTGAGTTCTAAGAAAAAACCTACAACATACTTTGAACTGAATGAGACATATCAATAGTAATTTTTTAAAAATTCTCATTTTCACAAAACAAATCCATATTTAGAGGGAAATGTAGTCATGAAGTTCTTTGCAGGCTTGCTTTACCTTAGCTTTTTAGTGTCTTGGTGCAAAAGTTAGTTTAAACATTTGAAGGAATATGTGCCATGAGGAAAAGCTTTAATGATGTTGGATTATATGAATTTATTTTTATCTATCAAGTTCATTTTGATCAAGTTTACCACTTTTATAAGTTTTTTATAGTATTAGAAATTGTGTGTAAAAAACGTTACATTTTAACATTGTGACACTGGTTTCAAATCTATGAAATAAATTTGTTTTAAAACAAAATCTTACAGTGCTAAATGAATATAGGGAAATCTAGCCTACTCAGCTACTATTCTTTCAGGAATTAATATAAAAAATAGAGAATGTTATTAGGGCAGTCAAATCCTGGGGAAAGAGTTTTTTGAAACTCTGTATAAATTTAAAACTGTTCCATAACAAATTGTCAAAGGCTAAACTTCCCTGACTTTCCTCTGCATGATTGACATTCTTTCAGGGAGAAACTAGCACTCTGATGCAATCTGCCTAATGGATGTCTTTTTATTTGTTTCCATTGTTTCATTTTCCTATCCTATTTTTCAAACGCTCCCAACTTGAAAGATCTATTCTATTTTATAGGTCGGGTGGTCTTCAGACAAGAAAAACTTGGAAAGGAAATAAAGTTAGGGTTGCACTGAGTGAACTTTCCAGCAGTCAACTTAGATATTTGTCAAAAGAAGTGTGACATTTGGCAAGGTAATTGACAGTAACATTGACTTGATTGTCTTAACGTGTCAATAGCACACAAAAGCTCAAAATCTGCTTTTTAATAAGTGGATGGTACCCCCAGGCTAAAGAATAATGAGTGTACTCTCTTTAGGCATCTTTTTCTTTATTTAACCTGCCACTCTGTACTGTATGTATTAGAAGTAGACTCCACAGTTGTCCAGTTTGAAAATATAGCTCTTATAAATCAGTGTCTCTCTGCATAACAAAGATGAGGTAGTTTTTGCACAAAGAAAATGGGGGGGTGGGTATGAGTACAAGAGTACAAGTAAAACTGGAAATCTATTAATAAATGAAATTGGTTAATTTCATCAATAACAATATCCTAATTGTGAATATTGTACTATAGTTTTGCAGAATGTCACTATTGGATTGAGGAAACTATACAAAGTGTACAAGGGACTAATCTGTATTGCATGTAAATCTATAAATGTATGTAAAAGGTTTAATTAAAAAGAAAAAATTCACATCTTTAATGAGTATGCATTTAAATTTTCAGGTAACAAAATATGAATTTTTTTAATTGAAATCTAGATGGTATACAAAATTATGTTAGTTTCAGTATACTATAGTATTTGATATTTGCATGCATTGTGAAATGGTCATGATAAATTTAATAACCATCTGTCAGGAAAGACTAGAGTTTTCTTCAAAAAATTAGAGATACCAAGGGAACATTTCATGCAAAGATGGGCACAATAAAAGAAATGATATAGACCTAACAGAAGAAGAAGATGTGAAGAAGAGGTGGCAAGAATACCCAGAAGAACTATACAAAAAAGATCATCACGACCCAGATAACCACAAGGGTGTGATCACTCACCTAGAGCCAGATCCTCGAATGCAAGTCCAGTAGACCTTAGGAAGGAAGCATCACTACAAACAAAGACAGTGGAGGTGATGGAATTCCAGCTGAGCTATTTCAAATCCTGAAATATGAGGCTGTGAAAGTGCTGCACTCACTATGCCAGCAAATTTGGGAAACTCAGCACGGGCCACAGGACTGGAAAAGGTCCATTTTCATTCCAATCCCAAAGAAAGACAATGCCAAAAAATGCTCAAACTGCCACACAATTGCACTCATCTCTCACACTAGCAAAGTAATGTTCAAAATTCTCCAAGCCAGGCTTAAACAGTACATGAACTGTGAACTTCCAGATGTTCAAGCTGGATTTAGAAAAGGCAGAGGAACCAGAAATCAAATTGCCAACAAGTGCTAGATGATTGAAAAAGCAAGGGAGTTCCGGAAAAACATCTACTTCTGCTTTATTCACTGTGCCAAAGCCTTTGACAGTGTCAATCACAACAAACTGTGGAAAATTCTTCAAGAGATGGAAATTCCAGACCACGTTACCTGCCTCCTGAGAAATCTGTATGCAGGTCAAGAAGCAACAGTTAGAAGTAGACATGGAACAACAGATTGATTCCAAATTGGGAAAGGAGTGCATCAAAGCTGTATATTGTCACCCTGCTTATTTAACTTATATGCAGAGTACATCATGCAAAATGCCAGGCTGGATGAAGCACAAGCTGGAATCAAGATTGCCAGTGGAAATATCAGTAACCTCAGGTACGCAGATGACACCACTCTTATGGCAGAAAGTGAAGAACTAAAGAGTCCCTTGATGAAAGTGAAAAAAGAGAGAAAAAGTTGGCTTAAAGCTCAACATTCAGAAAACTAAGTTCATGGTATCTGGTCCCATCACTTCATGGCAAATAGATGGGTAAACAGTGGAAACAGTGGCTGACTTTATTTTGGGGGGCTCCAAAATCACTGCAGATGGTGACTGCAGCCATGAAATTCAAAGACGTTTGCTCCTTGGAAGAAAAGCTATGACCAACCTAGAGAACTTATTAGAAAGCAGAGACATTAATTTGTCAACAAAGGTCCATGTAGTCAAGGCTATAGTTTTTCCTAAAAGAAAAAGAAAGCTAAGTGCTGAAGAATTGATGCTTTTGAACTGTGGTGTTGGAAAAGACTCTTGAGAATCCCTTGGACTGCAAGGAGATCCAACCAGTCCGTCCTAAAGGAGATCAATCCTGAATATTCATTGGAAGGACTGATGTTGAAGCTGAAACTCCAATACTTTGGCCACCTGATATGAAGAACTGACTCACTAGAAAAGACCCTGATACTGGGAAAAATTGAAGGTGGGAGGAGAAGGGGATGACAGAGAATGAGATGGTTTGATGGCATCACTGACTCGATGGACATGAGTGTGAGCAAGCTCCAGTGTTGGTGATGGACAGGGAGGCCTGGGTGCTGCAGTCCATGGGGTTTGCAAAGAGGTACACACAACTGAGTGACTGAACTGAACCATTCCCATACAAAGTTACAATAGTATTATTGACCAGATTCCTTGTGCAGTACATTACATCCCCTTGGCATATTTATTTTATAACTAAAGGTTTGTACCTCCTCACTCCTATTACATATTTCTCCCCACCCCCATCCCCCACCCTTTGGGAACCACCCGTTGTTCTGAGTCTCTTTTCATTTTATTTCACTTGTTTTGTTTACTAGATTCCATATAGAAGTGTAATCATATGGTGTTTGTTTTTCTCTGTCTCACTTAATTCACTTAGGATATTACCCTTTAGATTTATCCATGTTATTACAAATGGCATGATTTAGTTTTTTATGGCTGAGTAATATTCCATTATATGTATGTATGTATGTGTGTGTGTGTATATATATATATATTTATATATATTTTCATCTTTTTATACATTCATCTGTCAATACATACTTAGGTTGTTTGCATATCTTGGCTACTGTAAAATAACGCTGCACTGAGTATTGTTGTGTGCATATCATTTTGAATTAGAGTTTCGTTTTCTTCACATAAGTACTTAGAAGTGAAATTGCTGGATCATTGTTGTTCAGTCGCTCAGTTGTGTCCGACTCTTTGCAGCCCCATACACTGCAGCATGTCAGGCTTTTCAGATCATGTAACAGTTCTATTTTTCTTTTATTTTTTTAAGGATGCTCCATACTATTGTTCATAATAACCGTACCAATTTATAGGCCACCAACAGTGCACGAGGGTTCCTTTATTCTACAGCCTCACCAGCATTTGTTATTTGTTGTCTTTGTGATGGTAGCAGTTTTGACAGGGTGAGGTGGTGTCTCATTCTGGCTTGGATCTTCATTTCCCTGATGATTAGCAAAGTTAAGTATCTTTTTGTGTGTTTGTTGGCCATCTGGATATCTTCTTTGGGAAAATATTTATTTAGGTCTTCTGCCCATTTTTAATGAAGTTGTTTGGATTGTTTGATGTTGAGTTGTATGATGAGTTCTTTGTATACAGTTGTCCCTTGAACAGCACAAATTTGAACTGTGTAGGTCCACTTATACCAGACTTTTTTCAATATTAAATACTACTGTACTCTGTGATCATGGTTGAAGCTGCAGTTGGTTAATGACGCAAAACTATGGATACAGATGAATTTTGTATATAGAGGGCTGAATATAAGTTATATTCAGATTTTAGACTCTGTAGAAGGTTACTGTTCGCAAACAATACGTCGTTAAAGTCAATTGTATTTTGGATATTGACCCCTTCTCAAATATATTGTTTGCAAATATTGTCTCTTATTCAGTAAAGCTTTTTAATTTAATATAGTCCCATATGTTTATTTTTGCTTTTGTTTCCCTTGCCTAAGGAGACAGATCCAAAAAATAATATTGATAAGACTAATGTCAAAAAGCATACTGCCATTAAACTTCTATGAGCTTCATGGTTTCAGGTCTTATACTTAAGTCTTTAATCCATTTTGAGATATTTTTGTATGTGGTGTGAGATAGCAGTCCAGCTTGATTCTCTTGCTTAGAGTTGCCCAGTTTCCCCATCACAATTTACTGAAGAGGTTCTTGCCTCCTCGGTTGTAGATTGATTGATTGTCTAAGTGTGGATTCACTTCTGGGCTTCTCTGTTCTATCCCAGAAAGGTTTCTTTCTCACTCATCTCAGAACTCAATATAGTAGTAAGGGACACAGTTCCACACAGGCATTCAGGAAAGCAGGCTTTTTCCTTCCATGATTTATCTATCTCCTGAGGCATCAGTGTCCTCTAGCATACTGCCAAACCTGGCTGGTCCCCAGGGCGGTGGGGGTGGCGGCAGGGGGAGAAAGGGGAACGTTGGGGAATGGTGGAAAAGGAGGTAGTCAGGAAGATTTGGGAGGTCCAGTGAGATAAGTAAACATGTGGAGATCGCTGCTCCTAACCACATTAAGATGGCAAGAACTCAGTAACACAGACACACGCCAAGGGAAATGAGACCATGTACTTTAACTCTGTACCTCAGAGGAAGAGGAACCAGATTGGGGCGGGAAAGAAAGTGGAGACAGAGAGAAGCAAATAGCAGGTCTGTCTGCATTTCCCACTGGTTAAGCATGTGTTCTCTATTGGTTCATAATTGAATTATGTATCTCCTCAAGTTAAACAATTGCTCTAGAAATTCAGATAGAAGATTTTGATTCAGAGACAGTTGTTGCTAAAGTGATATTTCTTTGTGATGTAAGTAAGTCATAACACTTTGTACTAGCTTTGATGATTCTGTGACTTATTACAAGAGCTTTCTCACATTTGTATCTGCATGTGTTCAGTCACTAAGTCAGGTCTGACTCTTTGCAGCCCCATGAACAGTAGGCCACACAGCTCCTCTGTCCGTGGGACTTCCCAGGCAGGAATACTGCAATGGGTTTCCATTTCCTTCTCCAGGGAATCTTTCCAACACAGGAATCAAACTCACCTCTCTGCATATCCATTGGCAGGTGGATTCCTTACCACTGAGCCACCTAGGAAGCCCTTTCTGTCATTTAAACTGTCTTTATTTATATTGCCTGATGTGATGGTCAATGACATGTGATGGTCAATTTTCTACTCATGTAACTAAACAAGCAATCCTTTTTCATGTGCCATAATAGCAGTTAAAAAAAAAAAGACATTTATCTATGTAGATACCTGTCACTAAGTTCAACAACTTGTAAATTTCTCTAATTCTCAAAATGGTTTAATATGCACTCTTCACAGCATATTTAAAATTAAATGAGCTCATTTACTAGGTGTTATTCTAAAGGACAGGATGGTAATAGCATTCATTACCCAGGTTTTCCATTGCCCCAACTCTGTCCTCAGACATAGCAGTTCTCATTGATCCAGACATGTTGCCTCTCAAGAGGGGGCTAACAACAGATGTAATACTGATGAATCCTGAAGGACCATAGTTCATTTGACTTGTTCCTTACTGTTCCTGATAGGGAGTGTTAAAAATAATAATAACAAGCTTGGGACTCAGCAGTGCAATGGATTTAAAGTTACCTGACACAATCTTGCTCTGTGACCAGGTCACAGAATACTTATAGGCCCTCTCTGAATTTCTGATTTTCAGAGAAGAGCCAGATTTTTTACAGTGCATTTCTTCCAGTATTTGAATATAAGACATACAGGTGGCTGGTTTAGTGCAATTATCCTAGAGCCAGACTACCTGGATTCAAATATTGCCTGTGCCACTTATTAGCTATATGATTTGGGCAGGTTTTGTGTCTATATGCCTCCATTTCTTCATGTGAAACATGGAAATATATTAATACCTAGTTCATAAAATCATTATGATGTTTAAATAAGTTGCTATGTGTGTGTTTATTAAACAGCTAGGACCAACTTTTTTCATTGGTTTACTTTATCTTAAAACCTAAGCAGAAAACCAAGGATATAATTGACATTCACTCAACATTTTATCCTATTTTGGAAGACTATCATTATGGTTGGGCCCTGCTGAGCAGTACAGTCTTCTTGCAATTCATGATACATTTGAAATAGTACATATTCACTGCCTAATTCTGCATTTTTTTGTAATGGAATAAAAACGTTTTAGAAGATTTCTATTCAAAATTTAATATCACACAGAGACCTGTATGAAAATATGCATAACAGTTCTCATCACAATAGCCCATACTGGAAACAACCCAAACACTCATCATTTAGATAATAGAAAAGTGAATAAATGGCAGACTACTGCTTAGCTATGGAAAGAAACAAATTATTTGTACACGTAACTTGCAATTTCTTGAATGAATCTCAAAGCATTAAACTAAGCCTGGACTCATAAGTTACATACATTGTATTTCCATTTGTAGTATATTCTAGAAAAAGTATAACCAGTGTGACAAATCCATAGTGACCAAGGACTAGAGGTAGGAGAAGGGAATTGAGTGCAAGGGAGGGAGGGAAGTTTTGAAGATGATGAAATTTTTCCATATCATGATTGTGGTCATGATTATGTAGCTGTATTCATTTTCAAAACTCATCAAAGTGTACAATTAAAAAGGGTGAATGTTATATAAATGAAAGATTAGTAGCTTTGAAAATTTTAATACTTTTTTTACACTTTCTATCTCAACTTTTAAGATTAGATAATCAAAAGCATACTTAAGAAGTATCTGCAAAAATATCTCCCTTCCTCAGCGCTGGAAGGTCTGGTCTACAGAGCAACATCACTGAAGCTTTTCAGAAACACTCTCTCATGCCCCATCCTCTCCCTCCCCCTGTAGACCTCTGAGCCAGAATATCTAAGAGTGGTACCTAGAAATCCGAGTTCTTACAAGTTCTTTAGTTCATGTCAACATTTTAAAAGCACTGATAGCTTATAAGAAAATGAACTTTGGTCATTATTTCAGCAATAAATATACACTTATGGTATATTTAAGTCCCATATATTTATTTCCCCCAAATTCTAATATAAACAATAACTTTTTGGTTGATACACAGTTGCATTATAGTGACATTTTACTGCTGCTGTTGTTCAGTTCCTAAGTCATGTCCGACTCTTTGTGAGCCCATGGATTGCAGCACCCTAGACTTCCCTGTCCTTCACTATCTCCCTGAGTTTGTTCAAAACTCATGTCCACTGAGTTAGTGATGCTATCCAACCATCTCATCCTCTGTTGCCCCCTTCTTTTGCCCTCAATCTCTCCCAGCATCAGGATCTTTAAATAACTTAAGCTGAAATTCTACCCTGCATTTTGTTAGCAGTGTATTTAATAACGCTGCTGCAAGGCAATAACAACTAAATTTCCAACTTCTCTGCCAAAAAAGTAGGGAACGCTGTCTTTCTCTGACCTCAGAGGAAAGCTGCAACCACATTTAACAAACACTAAAATGTTAAAAAAAAAAAAAAATAAGCATTTAATTGGTTTTAGAAGTGTATATCTCTCGTTAAATCCCCTTATCTAGGATAAGAGGAAATAATTATTAACTGAAGAACAGGTTAAAGTGAGACCAGAGAGTAATGAAAAGTGTATATGCACTATGTTGGGAAATAAAAGGCACAAACCTAACAAATACTCTTACACTCTTTTGGAGCTAGCCTTCCTTTGAACATTGATGTAAGTTTGCCTGTGGCTGTCTGACTGGTCCTCTTGTCTCCTAAGATGGAAAATAGCACATCAACCTTCTGACTAGGGTCCCTGCCACATTCCCAGCTTTGTTGGTGGATTTTTGAGGAAGTCTACACTAACTCTATGAACAGTTAAAATGTGTTTGGAATTTATTTATTTATTGTTTGCAAAGGAAACTATTTTTTTTCTTTACATTATCGTGTTGGTTTTGCCATACATTGATATGAATCCGCTATGGGTATACATGTGTTCCCCTTCCAGAAGCCCCCTCCCACCTCCCTCCCAATTCCATCCCTCTGGGTCATCCCAGTGCACCAGCCCTGAGCACCCTGTATCATGCATCAAACCTGGGCTGGTGATTAATTTCACATATGATAATTTACATGTTTCAATGCCATTCTCCCATATCATCCCACCCTTGCCCTCTCCCATAGAGTCCAAAAGACTGTTCTATACATCTGCGTTTCTTTTGCTGTCTCGCATACAAGGTTATCATTACCATCTTTCTAAATTCCATATATATGTGTTAGTATACTGTATTGTTGTTTAAATGTATAGGGTGTCTATGAACTGTCTTCTAGAAGTTAGACTTTACTGTACTTCATTACACCAACTGACAATAGACTGGCATTCACAGAAATTAACTCATTCAATTTTTTAATCTTTCTTTATTCAGATGTCTCTACAGATTACAAAGCTACGAGCCAGGGAACCACACTGAAATAAGATTTAATCTCTGACTTGGGACAATGTACATAATCTCCTCCAGATTCAGTTTCCTCACCTATAGAGAAGAGATTGTAATGAGCTTGCAACCGTAGTCATTATGAAAAATTAACTGAGATAATGGGATATCTGAGATGGTTTGATTATTTTTATTATTATTTAATAAAAGAGTCACGTCTGTGCTGAGCAGTGTATTCCCTAGGAAGAGAAGGGCATGCAATGAAATTAAAACAGGATCTTCCCCCTGAGGAGTTCCATGGTTCTCAAATGGGGGCTATGATTGCCTCTTCAGGAATTTTTTAAACCATGGTGAGTTTTTTTTGTTTTTTTTTTTTAATTTACTTTATTGTGTTGGTTTTTCCTTACATTGACATGAATCCGCCATGGGTATACATATGCTCCCCCTCCAGAACCCCCATGGTGAGTTTTAATAGCTATTAAAATCACAGGGTGCTGCTGACACTGCAGGCCTAGGGATTCTGAAGCTTCTACAATGCTTCAGACTGAGTATCAACAAAAATATTATCTCACCCAAAATGCAAATGCCACCACTATAAACAATCTAGCGGAGGAGACTGACAAATGAAATCGCTAGTATAGTAACAGGAAAGTAAATGCTATAATAGAGGCAGTAAGCGCACCATCGTCATCGGTATCATCACCATCATTATAATACAGTGACAGCTATGCACAAAGTGTCTTACAACATCATTTCATTTAATTCTTAAACCATAAGGGAGAGAATTACATGTCAGTGCTTCTCCAACTTTAAAGTGTATAAGAATCAAATGGGGATCTTGTTAAAGTGAAAATTCTGACTCAGTCCATTTGGAGTGGAGCCTTTAGAACAAGCCATCAGCTGACTGTACTGAATAGCACAAATACAGTAGCATACTGAATACATACAGTTGTACATACACTGATGGTGCTCTGCCCACAGCCCCTGAGACGCTTCTTAGCACTGGTGCTTCCCTTCTCTCCCACCCCCACCCCACCTCTACCCCTACCCAAGATTTACTGTGAACCCTTGTACCTGCCCCTCCCTTGGAAAGATGATTTAAGGCTCCTTGGAAATGCTTTGCCCAAACCCATTTCAAGCTGGAATCACCTGAAAGTTTAGATCTCCCTGGAATAAACTCCAGTGAAGAACTTATTAGCATAAGAGCACAAAAACCCATTTTCTTTGCCAAGTCCATGCAGACTCTGAACCATCACTTCATAAACTGAGTCCTCTTACAGGACTGAGCTAAATTTCTTCCCTTCTAGACTTTGCCTAAAATCACACCCTTACTTGCCTTTTCCCCACTCCACTTCTGTTCCTGCCTATGAAGTTTTTCATGTAAACACTTCCTTAATCAAGCCCTTGCACATGAAGCTTCCTCTCAGTTTCTGCCTCTGGAGAACCCAATCCTGACATGTCCTCAGCTCCTCTCTTTTCCTCTATTCATACATCCTTTTGGCTCTTCCTTCAAATTACACCCCAAATTTACCTTCTTTGGAGTAGCCCAGCTTTCCATGAAACTGACCTTGGACATAGAATTCAGAAATTGTGTAGAACGCGTTGAACTCCTACCTGAAATTGTAAAGCCTTAAAATGAAAAATTCACTGAGCTTTTAGGATAGTCATTCAGAGTAGCAAAGCTTAGGCACATCACAACGTCTGTAATAAAATTCTGCTTATAAAATTATTAGGGAAGAACAATTTAAGTCCAGTTGAAAATATGCTTCTTTTTAAAGCTAGTTTTTATTTTATGGGAGAGGCAATCATATACCATAATGCATACCTCGATGTGGAGAGGTATAAAATATAAAGAGTTAAAAAAGCTTAACAAGACACATGAAGAAGAATGACACACTGTGTTACAGAAAACATACAGATGAATTTGTGGCAATAAGGAGACAGCAAGCAAATTCTCGGGAACACATATTAAGAATCATACTCTAAACACCTGTTAGCCTTCTAGATCACTGATGAAGGGACAAAGAAGAGTGGATGGATCAGTCTTGATGGCAGACAAGATTTTGTGCTATTTGGTTACATTAAAATTGTCCAAGATAATTTGAAATGACTTAAATATCAGAGAGCAAATGAGAAACTGATGGTTACAGACTGACCTTCCTCTCTGGATAATGGTCAGGTAATATTGCTTGAAAGATCATCTGACTTGAACTACGAAATGGTGTGTTTTCATTTTATTCAGAACTTATTCATGTGTCAAATTTTAGAAAATGGTATAAAGATGTTGGGGAAAAGTCTTCAATTGATATATATGTTTCATTTTTAAAAATGTAAAAACCAGTGAAATTCACATTGTCAAAGAGTTGTAATCATTTAGAAGGTAAGATATGAAACTTTCATCTAACCTAACAAGATGATCCAAGACAATGCTCTTTAGAGGCGCGACTGTTTCCTCTAGCATTTTTCATGGTATGCTCTGAGTTCCATTGTGTGCATTTGGGGTATAAGTTCATTTTTCAATCATTTTCTTCACTTTTTAGACACATATAATTTAATACAATTTTAGAGACCTCATTATGTTATCATTTTGTCCTTTTTAAGTGTTACATCTTTCCTCTTTGAATACAGATGAACCAAATAATAATGAGCTTGTCAGTCTTCTGATTGACATATATCTAATGCCTTATTTTAACTAGATCTGAATCAGTGAAACAATTCTAATAAATTTTAAGTATGGTAAATATGATAAATAGGCTCATTTTAGTAGAGGAAACTTGGAAATGGAGTTCATTTACTCATCACCTGGTTTCCTTGTGCTACATCTCAGGCACATCACCACACCCGCAGCAGTACTTATTTTCATTGATATAATTCCTTCTCAGATCAGATTATGGAGGGAGGGTTTGGCATATTGGGTTCTCAGATATAAAAGCACACAGCGCATAATTTTATAAACTGGAGTCTTTTACTTACTTTTGGAGGACTGTGTTGCTCTACAAATTTCAAAGACTTGAGAGTCTAATGCTTAATTTAACTGCAAGATACACGTCTATGGGTGTGTGCTAAGTCACTCAGCCATGTCTAACTCTGTAATCCCATGGACTGTAGCCCACCAGGCTCCTCTGTCCATGGCATTTTCCAGGCAAGAATACTGGAGAGATCTGCCATTCCCTTCTCCAGGGGATCTTCCAGACGTGGGGGTCGAATCTTCGTCTCTTGCATTAGTAGGAGAATTCTTTACCACTGTGCCAGCTGGGAAGCACAAGATATGTGGGTATTATAGAATGTCAGGTCCATAGGGCCTGGATCTTTGTCAGTTTTTTTCATTGATGAGTGTACTTAGAGCAGTCCTTAACTCCTCTTAGGATGCACACACATACAGAGAAAGAATGTGAGTAAATATATCACAAAAAGAAAGATCTGCTCTCCCAAGGTAGGACTGTGTTGTATTAATTTAGTGTTTTTATTTTTCCTTGCTATCTGTGTAGCTTAGCTCATATCTCTGTATCTTTTATCACTAAAAGATAGAAGGCCCCTATTACACAATTCTTTTAAAGTACTTTGAGTAAAAATGAAATATTTAGATGCCTTTTCTTATTCCCTTCTATTTTTAACAAAAGAAAGAAAACTAGTTCTGACCAAGCTTCTGTTATGTGCCGTGCACAGTGTCAAACATGTTAAACAATGATCGTATTAAACAAGGCAGACTGGAGTTGGTCTAATGTGACCAGACTCTGTCTTCCCTTTATCTTCATAACAAAGCTGTCAGCGTTTGGGACAGCTGCAAACAAGATTGCTACAGGGTAGCCATGAATCTATTTAAGAATCAAGACTAACTTGATAGATGAAAGGGATTCTTTCTGCCAGATCCTGCTTAGAAAAGCAGAGACTATCCTTTAATATTACTGAGGCTGGACTTCTTTATTCTACAAAAGGATATCCAATTCCCCTTTATGTGATTGCTAAGAACAGGGTGTGCTAACTTTTTAGTATAGCTCTAGTATGCTCAATCGGAAATAGCTCTCCTTCTGAACAGAACTTTGGGAGCCTTGCAACACTGACGGAGCCCTGCACCCCTGCAGAGGCTGGAGTTCCACGTGTAGAGAAGGCATTGTGGGACTACTTCGGGGGTTAGAGCCAAACACAGATAGAGCTGAATTTCAACTCTACAATCTGCCAGCTAAACTTAGCCGGGCCTGAGTTTATTTATGAAGTAGTGAATTTTTTTTCAGGACTATTTCAAGAATTAGAGAAATCATAGACCGTTCCTTTGAACAGAGTATGTACTTAATATAGGTACTGTAGCAATTGGAAGATGACAAAGGTAGGAAATCATAATTGTGTATCTTTGGATGTGCATTGCCCACTTGACCATGTGTACAAGATAAGGAAATTTGGACAGTGCCTTCAACTCATGGCTCCTATGTAGTGCCTACCTTTTCTTCAAGGAGGGGCTTCTCAGGGGGCACATAGGTAAGGAGTCATCTGCTGCCTGCCAGTGCAGGAGATGCAGGAGACATAGCTTTGATCCCTGGGTCAGGAAGATCCCCTGGAGTAGTAAATAGCAACCACTCTAGGATTCTTACCTGGGAAATCCCAAGGTCAGAAGAGTCTGGAGGGCTACAGTCCAAGAGTGGCGAAGAGTCGGGCATGACTGAGCCCAGACGTTTCCTTCAAGGCCCTGGCTTTACCACCCCACACTGATCTCTTTCAACATCAGTTGGCTTTCTTGTAGTATAAATTGCATGCAACAACATGTCAGGAAGCCTGTGTTAAATATAGATTTTGCTGTTTACCATATGACCTTGGGCAAGTCAGTTCAAGTTCCTGAGTCAATTTCCTTTTTATTAAAAATTATTGTGAGCTTGTATTGAAGATGAAATACCATAAAAATGAAAGGTGTGACAGATCTTAAAATGCTTAATAGGTGTCTCAGTTATTCATGGCTGTGTAACAAATCACCACAAAAAAAGTCATGAGTTGAAACAATAATAATTTATTATTTCTTGCAGTTCCCAAGTCTAGGCTGAGATCAACTGTGTAGTTCTTCAGATCAAAGTGATGTCTGGGCCTGGCTCCTTCCTTCACTTACCAGTCTGATGCCTTAGCTAATGTAGAGGAGCAAAATTTGCCACCCAAAATGTGCCTCTTTGGCATGAGAATTCATTTAGGCTGATTTTTTTTAAGAAACGGAAGACTGGGAATGTCTTATACTCTTTAAACCTCCCTCTCAGCTACTTTAAGAATTTAGATGAAGGCTTCCTTGGTGGCTCAGACAGTAAAGAATCTGCCTACAATGCAGGAGACCCGGGTTTGTTCCCTGGGTCAGGAAAATCCCCCTGAAGAAGGGAATGGCAACCCACTCCAGTATTCTTGCCTGGAGAGGAGCCTGGCGGGCTACAGTGCACGGTCTCACGAAGAGTCGGACACAAATGAACGACTAACACATATACATCTGTTCTGGAACAGAGCTATCCCAAAGATACCTACAAAGAATAAGGCCCAGTTGTGGTGGAGGAGAGACCAGAGTCCACTCTCATTGTTTTTCATGGCCCAGTAAACATTGTTTACCAAACAGTTTTATTTTCTATCTCCATATGAATTGCCTTCTCCCCCTTTGAAGTCCCTAAACCACTACTCCCAAGATTCTCTTTGTCTTTAGCTGAAGATGATGTTTAAAATGAGGATTCTGGCCATTTGGGTGAGCTACCCATTTTTTCTGGGTCTCTGTCATATGTATATGTTATTAAACTTGTGTTTACTTGTCTCCTATTAATCTGTCTTTGTGTCAATGTAATACTTAGGCCAGCCAGAAGAACCTAGAAGGGTAGAGGAAACATTTCTTCCTTCCTGACACTGGCATGGCTGAAATAGGTGGGGCCTAACTGGAAGGGAGATATATTTATTACAATGAATCTTCTCTGGTAGGGCAGCCAGGCCATTTTACGTGGTGGCCCAGGGGTCTTAGAGAGGCTCTTCCAAGAGAACAAGCTTCAAGCCTCTGCTTGCATCAAGCTTGATAAAGTTCTATCAGTCACAGGGCTGGTCTCACAGCCACTGTGTGAGGTGACACAAGAACATGGCCACTGGGAAGTGTGGGTCATTGGGGGCCCCCAGTGTGACACACCAGAGTAAGTCTACCACACCAGCGTAAACAGTCATTGATATTCTCACCCCACTTCTACTACATTTTGGCACTGCTTTGCTTTTCTTCTTGGTGGAGGGAGGGGAATGTGTGTTGTATATATTCTGTCGTCTTATTGTTCCAAGGAGATTACAAATTGCTTGGTGGCAGTCACTATGCTCTAGGGTTATTTTGTGTTCTCACAAAGATAATATTGTAAGTATGTTGACTTTGGAGCCTCTGCACGCTAGGTCCAAATCCTTCCTGAATCTGCCACTTATCAGTTATGCTTCACTTTCACTTTTCACCTTCATGCGTTGGAAAGGAAATGGCAACCCACTCCAGTGTTCTTGCCTGGAGAATCCCAGGGACGGGGGAGCCTGGTGGGCTGCCGTCTATGGGGTCGCACAGAGTCGGACACGACTGAAGCGGCTTAGCAGCATCAGTCTTAGGCAGGTTACGTAACATTTCTAAGCCTCAGTTTCCTCGTGTGCAAAATGGAGTAATAATAATTTCTTCCCTCACATGACTGTATGAGAATTAAGTGGGCTACTACGAGGAGGAAAAAAAAGCAGCTTCCAATCCAGAATAAACTTTTGTCGTTGCTCTTGTTCGGTCTCCAAGTCGTGTCTGACTCTGCAACCCTATGGACTACAGCACGCCAGGCTTCCCTGTCCTTCACCTTCGCCCACAGTTTACCCAAGTTCATGTCCATTTGTTAGCTTTTCAATTGTAATACTTTTGCAAAACTATTTTAGCACATATTTAACTGTGTTAAATAAACTTTAAATGTTAATGTTATGATCTTTATCAATCTAAGGATAGCCTGGTGCGCTGGTTTAATTTGTGTCTGATGTCCTATCCATGAACCCCACCCTAACACCTCATGAAAGGATGAATTTCTTGAGTAATTAATATGGAAATATTTTACAGCCTCAAAAATTGTGAGAAGCATTTACATTTAAAATGAAATAAATTTTATATTTTGACATAACATTCTGACAATTAGTTAAGGCTTTCAGATTTTTGTTCACCACTTTTCCCAATTAAAAAAGAAGGAAACTACGCTCTGGTTTCTCCTCAGATTGTGTGAATCTTTCACCATTTTTTAAAAAAGGAAGAAACTTTTGGTTATATCCTAATCTTTAGAATTTGAGTAGTCGTATTTGATAACATTCAGTTAAATATGTGTTAAAATAGTTACACAAAAGTATTATAATTGAGAAGCTAATGACATTTATTGAAACTTTTTTGTAGACTTTACTTGCCGGTAATGTTCCATGATACAAAGTTAACAAAAATATTTTGACTTTGTTTGCATGTGAAAATTTTAGTGTGTATGTTGAGACCTAAAGGCACTCTCTGAATTATACTCAGGTTATACCTGCCAGTATGCTGCCCTCTCTAGAATTTAACAGAATTACTTTTGAACAAGGGATATAGCTGGCAGCATGGAACAATCGATTTTCTACTCACATTCTCTCTTTTCCACCCAATGAATTTTACTGCCTATGGGCAGCAGCAGTTGTACCCTCTAATTCACTCCACTATTCCCTTCACACCCACAAACAAAAGTCTACTGACAAAGAAAATAACTTCTTTTAGGAGAAAGATAGGTAAGGTTACGACACAAAATGTCACTGTAATGAGGATCAGGACAATTAAGAAATTTAAATATTAGATAAATTTATTGAGTAAACTAGCTTAATTAACTTTTGGTATGCCATATGTATTTGAAGAACTTTAAAGTATTAATTTTCTGTTTTGCATTAAGAACTATTAAATTCTCCATAGATTTTTCAAGTCCATGTAAGGTACAAATTAGTTAGCAGATATGTTTCCCTCCTTGACTTTTTAATGAACCTGTATTGCCAGTCATTTGCTGTAAGTGCACTTCCTTTTATTTTTTTCTCTTAATCCAAACATTTTCTTTAAGACTTATGCTTTCTACAGGAAAAATAACATATATGCGTTTTAGTGTTCAATGTATATTCAAGTGATTCATGTACTGATTGAGGTGGCAGAAGATCAGATGGAAAGTGTTAAGAAAAGAGGAAAAATACAATTTTTTTCTGGTAAAGGAAGCATGAAAGAGAAGGTAAATAATGAAACAGATTCTTTCTGTTTTCCTCATTGATCTAGGGAAAATAGAAGTGTGTTCAAATTGCCTAGACCTATGTTTTAAAATCGGAAAAATGGTACAAATCAGAAAATTGCTTGTCTTCCTCCAAAAAGTGCATTTCTTAACCATTATTAATTTAGTATATATAATTAGATGATGCTGTGTTTTCCTTTATCAAGCATTTATTCAGTATGCTTGACATACATCCCTTTAAATATCTTAAAACCTGGTGTGACAGAGAAATATGAATGAATGAGTGTAAAAGCAGTTACAAATTTCGTGATAAGTGTCTGTGCTTTGTGATGGGGAGATGGACATCAGAGAATTGTCATAAAAACATTTATAAAGGAAAAAGTACTTTTAAATTCAAAGGTAGCCACTAAAATCCCACAATGATTAAGGAATTCTTTTAGCTTAAAAATGTTAAGCAAAAGAGAAATTTGAGTTAACCAAAGATAAAACAAATGATAATTTTCCTCCAAATGAAGTCAAGCTTTATCATCTTAAGGATGATAATTGAAAATATTTTTCATGCATTTATCACAGACTGTTTGAAATTTTATCAGGAAATATTTTCTAATTTTGTAGATAAAAACAGTAACAGAACCCCCAACTTGGTACCTACGGGCTTCCCTGGTGGCTCAGATGATAAAGAATCTGCCTGCCATGCAGGAGACCTGCATTCGATCCCTAGGTGGGGAAGATCCCCTGGAGAAGGAAATAGCAATCCACTCCAGTATTCTTGCCCGGAGAATTCTATGGACAGAGGAGCCTGGCAAGCTGCAGTCCATGGGGTCGCAAAGAGCTGGACATGACTGAGTGACTAACACTTGCACTTTTAACTTAGTGGCTGTTTATTCATTAAACAAATACTCATGTGACTTCTGCTGTGTACCACCTACCACATGAATTATTGGGAATAAAATGTTAAGATAAATACTAGAGTCCCTGACCTTACGGAACTTAACCATGAACGTGAACCAAATGTTAACCTCATATCTTCTGCGGTCCCTTTATGAAATCAAATAATACAGGCCAAGAAGACTCCGGTGCTTTATAAAGTGTGCAAGCCATTTTATCAGCTTTCTGGAGAAGTCCTAATATTGTCAGGGAGCACATTTGCATTTAATATCTACTTAACTCAGGTCATATTGTTTTCTGTTTTGACTTTAAGAAGAAAATGTGATTGGTAATAACAATAAAATGGGCACAGTTATTTAGCAGGGAATGTTTATGCCAAGAAAATTACAGAGGCAGATTAAGATTTGCAAAGAGATGGCATTTTTCCAGTAATTGCTCTCTGGATGTCTGTGCAGCAGGTTTGATTCAGGGCCGGCTGCTGTTTGAGAGTGTCTTTCCCTTGCAAAGAGAGGTCTGCTGCATCACCTAATGATGTTTTATCTGCTCTTCTGTGGTTTCACTTAACTGCCATAGCAACACTAACAGTGCCAGCCCACACCGCCATCAACATTCCGGGGAAGGCTTGTCTTGCCTTCACAAGACCGCTGCCACATCTGCTGTGGAGCTTTTCCAATTCATCAGATGTGTATTTTTAAAAAATGCTTTCCCAGGGAAGAAAAATAAGTATTTGAGAGAGGGTTATGGTATTTTTCAGCCTACTGTGCAAGTGTTGATTGCTTTATCACAGGGGCATTTCCAGGTTTTGTGGGGCCTAAAACAAATTACAGGAAGGAACATTATTTTTTAAAAAAATTCCAAATTACATATTCAGAATTAAATACAAAAGTGAACATTAGAATTTAAAATATCACATCGTGTTTCATACATCTCTCATACAAGAGAGCTGATACACACCCGAGGTATCACAAAATCCAGGAAGGTAAGCTTGCACTGTTTTAATTGACTGTCAGACACATTTCTGTAATAGCTTTTCCCTCTAATTTCCTATGTATATACTCATTGATTTTCTCTTTATGAAGGACTTTATAAGATAATTTTCTGTAGTAAGATTAGAAAGATAACTCAGTCTTTCCACTACCATGGTGATGAAAATCATTTTTTTTTTTTTTTTACTATTGACAGTCTGAAATAGCTTCTAGCTTCACAGCTCATTATTGGTTATGACATGCAATTTTTAGAACCTTTGCAAAATTTGGGAAATCCTCAATCAAGTTCACTTCACATATGAACTGTCAGATTTAGAAGAACATTTCACAGACTAATTGCGGGTCTGAATATTTTGAATTTTCTCCTCAACTGCTCACATTGTTCTTGCCTGGGAAATTCCTGGGACAGAGGAGCCTGGAGGGCTACAGTATATGGGGTCCCAAAGCAGTTGGACACAAGTAAACAACAACAACAACTCGCATTGTTACAGTGTCAAGCACCAGGGGATACCCTCTTATCACAGTGCAGCATCTGACCCTGCGCTCTTTAGTCAGGAGCTGAATAGTTCACTCTGATGGGGGGTCAGAGTATTCCAGGCCTGAAAGCTATAACTTAACCACCTATGGAAATGACTGGACATTACCTAAAAAATGTTCCTTCTAAATTTACTTAAAATGTTTCCAAGTCAACTGACCCATAGCCTGATGCAAAAAAAAAAAAATACCTAAGGCTGCTTCATTACCACCTGACCACAGGAAAATATAATAGAGGGCTAAGTCGGTATAGAAAGCAATGATGGTCCTAACTGACAGCAATTAAAAGATTTTAATGTTGCCGGACCACTGAGGGATCCTGACCCTTGAGCTCTGTTAGTTTCCCAGTGAATCTGCTTCTGCTTGTGATGCATACACTAGACCTCTGCACACCAGTCTCCCTTAGACTCTCTGGTCCAAAAGAAAGTCATCATCTTATAAGGTTTAGTTAACATTCCTATCAGGCATCCTCACTCCATCCTGCCTTCATTTCCTTTAGCCCAGTCACTTCTTTATCAGACCAAAGACTAATTGATCATAAGACAAATAAGACTTAGAGGCTGAAAAGATGTGCATGCATCATTTGGACCCTCGCCAACACTCTGATCTATGTTCTTGAGTATTAAGGCTTTTCAAAAATTATCTTGCAGAATAGGCTGAGCTTACATCTCTGAGATTTCAGGTGTATTTCTTCCTTTATATTTTATTTTTGTAGAAGACACATACAGAACTGAGATGTACAGTGAATATGAAAGAGAATGAGTGCCAGTGACTTCAGTGGATATTGATCAAAACATTTTTTATTTTTGTTGTGTGTGGTGGTCAGATTCCTCAGTGAAGTGCTGCCAACATTTGCTCAGCACAGTCTCTAAAACATTAAATGAAACATAATACTGCCTTATCACTGAGTGAATTGCACATGCAGAAGATGATGGGAAGCATTCATTAAACTGTAAAAATGGACTATTAGTTTATTCTCTCCTCTAGTTTTCTACCATCAAAAGCTGAGGGGGAAAGACACTAATATGATGATGCCATAGCATCCACTGACAGCACAGTAATTGTTTCATTCTGAGCATTTTGAAAAAGAACCCCTGTTTTTCAGGCTTGTACTTCAGCCACATATCTTTAATTGTCTGAAGTGTGGGGTAAGACAAGATAGATGTGAAACAGTATACTATTTTTTGTGCCAGGCATGAGTGCTTTAGGCAGTTTTATGTTCACATGTAATAATGTCATATTTTAAAGGAAGGTTACCACTTTCCTTGGCACATTTTACAATCACTCTACAAAACATTGAATGCTTAATTATTAGAAAACCAACAATGAGGAAAGCGGAAAGTGAGTTATGTGAATCAGGAAGGAAGAAATTTTTCTCTGCCCTTCTGGGTTCTTTTGGCTGGTCTGAAAATTAAATTGACACAAGTTAGATTAATAGAAAAAAATTACACCAAAGTTTAATAACACATAACGTGGGAGAATAATATATATACATGGGAGGAACTCAGAAAACAGGATCTCACCAAGATGACTGAAACCCTCACCTTAAATATCATCTTAAGTTAAAGTCAAAAGAGGATTTAGAGTAATGGTTTGAGACTTCAAAGGGGAAGAAGACAATGTACATGGAGACGGAAAACCAAATATTATGAACAAATATTTGCTGGCCTTGCAGAGACAAAAATACACAGAGAGGAATTTTGAAAGTCTTTGCCAGTTTCCCCACTAACTACATACCTAGTTCCTACTGTAGTTATCTGTGGTAATACTGTCTTCCTAGGACAGGTCTTCTGTCTGTGTTCTTTTAAGCAATTAAGGGAGAGGGCCAAGATTCTCCCTAAGTCTTTGCATAACTATTGATTGTTCTTAGTGGGAATAATCTGCAGGACAAAGAGACATTTTGAAGTAGTGAATTTTGTTCCCCTACAGGGATATCATAAACCAGAACTCAATGTGTATCCAGGGCCTCTGTGTTGTAGTTGACCAGTCAATACCTAAACTGTACAGCTGTTATATCCACAAATATGTCTTAGTAAGTCTGGAAATATAAAATATTTTAAATTGGTACTGTTATGAAAACCAAGTGTTACAGAATATTAGAACTAACTCTAAACTCTATTTTTGTTTGTTGTACAATTTGTTTCAACTGGAAAAGATTTAATGTCCAACCTTACTTATATATAGGTGAAAAAACTGAAATCTAAGAAAGTTAAGTGACTTGTCCTAAACCTGCTAGTGATAGTCAGGGCTAAATTCCAAGTCTGCTTATCAGACCAAGGTTTTTTCCCCTGAAATATATTTTTCTATCAAATTTACATTGATAACTAATTTTATGTGATGTAACAGTCAGTTTATAAATTACACTAGGCTTTGTTTATGATTTTATTAGACATTCCTGTTTTAAGATGGTACCTTATTCTCTTTTGCTCAAAATAGATGAATATAGAAATTTCAGCTCTTAAAAAAATAAGATTATGTGGTGAAATGTTTCATAAATTCCTGTATAAACTCTCTGCTTATTTTTGTGCTGCAAGTATTGGTTTGCTACTGTTGCTATAATAAATCATCACAAAAAGTGATTTAAAACAAGGTAAATTTATTAGCTACAGTTCTATGGATCAAAACCATGAATGGGTCTTACAAGCTAAAATTAATATGGTGCCAGAGCTGTGTTCTTCCTGAAAGTCTTGAGTAGAGTTCATTCACTCATCTTTCCCAGTTTTTGCAAACCACAGCATTCAATGGCTCGTGGTCTCTTTCTCCATAACATAACATCTTCCAGTCTCTCTTTGTCTCCAACTCTTCTCACAACCTCTCTAAAAAGGCCCTTGTGTTTGCATTAGAACCAAATGGATAATCCCACACCCCATCTCAAAATCCTCGATTTAATCACATCTACAAAGTTTCTTCTGTGTATTCTTGCCACCTCTTCTTAATATCTTCTCTTCTGTTAGGTTCATACCATTTCTGTCCTTATTGTGCTCATCTTTGCATGAAATGTTCCCTTGGTATCTCTAATTTTCTTGAAGAGATCTCTAGTCTTTCCCATTCTGTTGTTTTCCTCTATTTCTTTGCATTGATCACTTGAAGAAGGCTTTCTTATCTCTCCTTACTATTCTTTGGAACTCTGATTCAGATGGGTATATCTTTTCTTTTCTCCTTTGCCTTTCACTTCTCTTCTTTTCTCAGCTATTTGTAAGGCCTCCTCAGACAACCGTTTTACCTTTTTGCATTTCTTTTTTTGGGCGATGGTCTTGATCACTGCCTTCTATAAAATGTCATGAACCTCCGTCCATAGTTCTTCAGGCACTGTCTATCAGATCTAATCCCTTGAATCTATCTGTCACTTTCACTGTATAATCATAGGATTTGATTTAGGTCATACCTGAATGGTCTTGTGGTTTTCCCTACTTCATTACATTATTTTGTTGGTTTTGCCATACACTGACATGAATCCGCCATGGGTATACATGTATTCCCCTTCCAGAACCCCCCACCTCCCTCCCTATTCCATCCCTCTGGGTCATCCTTGATCCCTATCTCCTATACAGTGTCACGAACCTCTGTCCATAGTTCATCAGGCACTCTGTCTATCAGATCTAGTCCCTTAAATCTATTTCTCACTTCCACTGTATAATCATAAGGGATTTGATTTAAGTCATACCTGAATGGTTTAGTGGTTTTCCCCACTTTCTTTTATTTAAGTCTCAGTTTGGCAATAAGGAGTTCATGATCTGAGCCAGTCAGCTCCCAGTGTTGTTTTTGCTGACTGTATAGAGCTTCATCTTTGGCTGCAAAGAATATAATCAATCTGATTTCGGTATTGACCATCTGGTGATATCCATATGTAGAGTCTTCTCTTGTGTTGTTGGAAAAGGGCGTTAGCTGTGACCAGTGCTTTCTCTTGGCAGAACTCTGCCTTTGACCGGCTTCATTTTGTATCCCAGGGCCAAATTTGCCTGTGACACCAGGTATCTCTTGACTTCTGACTTTTATGTTCCAGCACCCTATAATGAAAAGGACATCTTTTTTTGGCTGTTAGTTCTAGAAGGTCTCATAGGTCTTCATAGAACTGTTCCACTTCAGCTTCTTCAGCATTACTGGTCAGGGTATAGACTTGGATTACTGTGATATTGAATAGTTTGCCTTGGAAACAAACAGTTGATTCCTCCAGCTTTCTCAGTATTGCTTTGGCTATTCAGGGTCTTTTGTATTTCCATACAAACTGTGAAAAAAAAATTTCTAGTCATGTGAAAAGTGCCATTGGTAGTTTAATAGGGATTGCATTGAATCTGTAGATTGCTTTGGATCATATAGTCATTTTCACAATATTGTCTTCCAGTCCAAGAACATATCTATTTGTGTCATCTTTGATTTCTTTCATCAATATCTTATAGTTTTCTATATACAGGTCTTTTGTCTCAAGGTATTTTATCCTTCCTAGGTATTTTATCCTTTTTTTTCAATGGTGAATGAGATTATTGCCTTAATTTCCCTTTTTGATTGTTCATTGTTAGTGTATAGGAATACAAGGGATTTCTGTCTATCAACTTTATATCCTGCTACTTTACTAAATTCATAGATTAGTTCTAGTGATTTTCTAGTGGTGTCTTTAGGGTTTTCCATATCATGTCATCTGCAAGAAGTGAGAGTTTTGCTTCTTCATTTTCCTGTTATTATTAATATTGCCCCAGTTCTTAGAAATTCTCTCAATGCTAAGAGGAAAAAAAGATAATAATGCTTCCCATTGGATGTGTTTTCCTCTTTGCTTGACATAGTCCTTGATACTTTGCAAACCTTGAACCCCACAACAATCAGATGGTTTTATTGTGCATATCTTACACATGAAAAAATGAGGTTCAAAAAAACCTCAATAATTTGAGCAACATTACCTGCATAGGAAGTGGCAGAGGTCAGAATCAGACATAAATAACAAAATATCCCCTCTCTTCCAGTTTTCTGAAGTCTTCATCACAAAATCCATTCTGTCCTAACCTGTTTTCCAAACACAGCTCTTCTTCAGTTCTCAGTTCCAGATTCACCTTTAGACTTTTGCACTAGCAATTAACAGTTAATTCATTTCATACAAGCTTTTTGTATGCAAACTTCAGAAATAACAACAATAGCAACAACAATTAGAACTTCAAAAGTTTGAAGAGTAGTGATAAAAAGAGAAAACAAGCCAACCAACAAACATGACATCTGTAAACAGTGCTATTGGATTTAGGAACCACAGGAAGCAGATGGGGAATGCTGAAACATTTCTAGAGACAATGTAAAAAAATCCTCTATTAAATAGAAGAGGGTTTTAGGATTCTGGTCTTAGATCACAAATGAAACGAAAACAATTATAGGAAAACATAAATGTTTGTGAGTAAAACATATCCAGAAATTCCTTGATTTATTAAATGGCGTTACCTTGGAAAGTACATATTTTCGTTAAGTATTTTGAATAGAAGGTGCTAGCCCTCTAAAGTCTCTTGACATTATAAGATAACTATGCAAGTAATTAAAAAAAAAAGAATAAAATATAATATTGTTATCATGTTTACAAAACTAGGAAAAAATAAAATGAATATTTAAATAGTGGTCTTTAATATAGGAGAGCTTTTAAAAATGTTTTCCTCTCATTCTTTTATATTTTCTTTGGCTGATTTAAAATTTTGCTCTTTTATATAAGGAATGTTTCTTTTCTTTTATTAATTGAGCTATTTTCTAGTGTTGAATTTTTTCCTTTTAATTACTTTGTAAGAGAAAACAAAATTATTGCAAGGATATACATGGAATATCCATCTTTAGTAAGAACTGAGAGAAGAGTCTCTTAAGTTTTTGCATGTGCTAGGAATCTGAGCCTTCTAATCTTACTTTCATGCTTCCCCTTGGTGATTTTGTATTAAACAGTGAGTTTACTAACATCTGTTAAAAGGGTGATAACCAAACCTACAACTCCGGAGATCCTATTCCTGAGCATTTTTCTAATTACCTATTGTCCTTGCCCACTTGGATCACTTGACTGTCCCTAGTCATCTTAATTTCCACATGTCCCAAACTAAAACCATCACTCTTTATCACAAATCTGGCCCTCCTATAGATAGTTGCCAATCTCACATTCTACCAACAGAGATTCCAGGGTCATCCCAGATGGTTCCTTCATACTCAGAATTTAACTGGTTGCCAAATCTTGAAATTCTCATACCCTTCTCCTTGTCTCTGTTTCTTCTGTTCATCTATATTACCTCTATGTCCAGACTCTGAATTCCTTTCAACTCATTATCCCTCCATCATTAAGTAGTTTCTTAAAACCAATGTCCCTGCATGGCTTGCCCTAGCTTTCAACGTAAGCTGAATAATCATGATGGTTGCCGTTTTATGTTTATTACATGTCGTATGCATGTCTAGAATACTAGACACTTGATGTATTAGTACATATCTTTGCATTAGTTCTATCTGTCTTCAACCTTGTAAGACTGATATTACTCTACTTTTACATATGGAGAAGTTGAGGTTAGGAAAGCTTGACTAACTTGCCCAAGACTAGTGAGCCCAGTTAGTGGTTAGCTGGGGCTCAGCTGTAGGATGGCGTGGCGGCAAAGCCTTCTATTCCACTGGTGTGGTGTTTAGTCACTCAGTCATGCCCGACTCTCTGTGACCCCATGAACTATATAGCCCACTAGGCTCCTCTGCCCATAGGATTCTCCAGGCAAGAATACTGGAGTGGGCTGCCATTTCCTTCTCCATAGTCCACTGGACCTGTTGCTAAATTAAAATTCACAAAGTCCGCACCTGGGCTTTTCATAATCTGGAACAATCAATTGCTGAGCCTCCCTAGCTTGGGCAGTTGCTTCAGCAAGACCAAGATATTTGTTATGCCTTTTTCTTTCTTTCTTCTCTCTCTATTTTTAAGTTTCATGCATATGCACCTTTTTAAAAATTACTCAAGAATACATTCAAGTTATTTTAAAAATTCAAATAAAGAAGAAGTAATTAGAGTAAATGATCCCTCCTCTACACAGGCTCAGTCTTCTCCCAAGAGACCTAATCATTCTCACACTTCAATCTTGACTGTGAATTCATTTAATCTAAAGGCTTGGATCTTGTCTGCTCTGGGAAGCTTCCTTCTATCATTTCTCTTTATTGATTTTGCTCTTAACCTCTGGAACCCCTGTAGAGCAATCTTTGTGTCACAGATTACTCTGGCATCTGGTAAACCTTATGAAACTATACTTACAAATGTATAGTTAAGGATTATAAAGAAAACCAATTGTATTAAAATTCAGTTATCAAAATACTAAAAAGCATAATATAGTAATATAATTCTTTGTGAAGGCATCAGTAAAATGATCTAGCAACACATTTAACAGGTATCTAAATTCTGAAGTAGTGATAGGCATAAATTATACCTTGAGATACCTGCAGCAATGTCTGCTGTCATGTAAAAATATCAGTACTTTCTGTTGATGATAAATTCACATATACTCCCAGTACTACTGTGATTTTTGCCTACATTTATCATTGAAGAAGGAATTATTAAATTCAGTTAGAGTATATTTTAAAAGAGGTAATTCATTTTCCTATCCAAGGACTCCTTGAAATCTATCCACATCCTTTATGTTAATATCAACTGGGATTTAGAATCTCTCTCTTTCTTACATTTCCTCTTATACTTCTCCATTCTCTGTCTTTTTATACTATGTTCTAGGATTAGCTTTCTTTTTAGATACTTTATTCCGTTAATAAAGAGAAATTATAGCTATTTTTCTACCTATTATGCTATAATTTCATGTTTAAAATAATGAGGAAATTACAGATAGAAGCATTCAATCATTCAAAGTGAAGTTTCCAAAGAAAAGAGAAATTGCATCAAGGTGGATATAGATTTTTTTGAGAAAAGTGGTGTCAGAAACATTTTGCATATCAATAAAAGGAGTTATTAAATTCTTTGTGTAGACTAGATAAATCCAGAGAAGATCCAAAAATCCAGAGATAGCAAGCCTTATTTAACCTTTGCTATTACTTTATGTTTAGTCTAGAAAACAATTCAGTAGTCACTCAGTTTGGAAATGAAAATATTCATGAAGATATCTTCATGAAAATACTGAATAAATAATGATCAAGAACTCTATAATAGAATTATATGGATGTTATATAATGAATGATAAGGGATGATTTCTCCAAATAGAATTACTGCATAATGAAGAGAAGAAGATGACGCGAGAAAGAGATTAGGAAGATAGAGACATGGTTTTTAAATAAATAAACCAAGAACATTTGCAAAATAAAGCAAAACCCACAGGGACGAATTGAAATTCCCTTTGCCATTGGAATGGCAAACATGTTCTTTATACATGTTCAATATGTACTAAATGTTTGCCTCATCTTTCATTTCCACTGATATCATCAGTTCAGTTCAGTTCAGTTGCTCAATCGTGTCCAACTTGATATTATACCAAACTACAAAAGATCAGACTGCAAAGCTGAGGATATAACCTGTCAGCCTAAGCTGACAGACAAGGCGGATCACCGGTCTCTCTCCCAATGACAGCACCTATTCTTCACATCCTGTGCTTCACAATAGCTATTCAAGGAAGAAGGCAAACAGAAAATTCATCAAACCCCAGAGTCATTGTCCCTTTTTTCCCTCTTGGCCATCCGCTAATGCTCTCATTCTGATCCATACCCACCCATCAGCGCCACTGAAATCAGTGAGCGACTGACGTTAAAGGCTGTGGTTACACTCACAGCTGCCTTCGTGCTCGCTCTCCCAGTGCTGTTGCCAGGAAGCCCAAAGCCTGAGCAGAGGTTTCAAATATTTTCATTCTTTGACAGTAAATAAAAACCAAGACAGTCTCCCTCAAAGGCATAGATTTGGGGCTTCTCTGAGCAAACCAGGAAATCTAAACTGCTCTATAGCTCGACAATGCTCTGCCTTATCCAGGCTTTGCCAGAGTTTGATGCAGGATGAACTCTCCAGCAGTTTCATCGCACACATTATATATGAAATGGAGTCCCAATTTTTCAGCCAAGATTTCAACGATGTTCTTAATTCTGTCGTTTCTTGTTTTGTCAAAGGTGCTGTCCATTCATATGATGTCATGTCATATCTTTTGGGATCCAACTCGACTTTGATCTTGTAGGAAGCCTTACAGGAGCACGCAGCCTACAGCACCCCCCAACAAACCCTTCATTGTCAGCAGTGGGAGATGCTGGAGCAGCTAGTTATGGTCCCTCTTATGACACCCTTTTGTGGTTATCTTGACATCTAGTGAAATATTTAACTTTTCCCGGGTACAAATAATGTTTTGCCTTCTTTTCACTCATCACATAACTTTTCTACAACTGGAACACGTTACAGTGTCTGTTACTTAGGAACAAATCCCAACAGCACTGCTGTTTACTTGCTGCATTTAATTTGGGCAAAATACTGATCCTCTCTAATCTTCACTCAGTTCTAATATTTGTAAAATGAGGATAAGAATAATACTTCCTCTAGAGGTATTGTAAAAATTAATGAGACGATGCACGGTAAGCATTTTGCACAGTGTCCTACTGCCTGGGATACAGAAAGAACTCAATAAAAATGTTTGTGTGGTTATTATTACTCTACCAGTGTCATTCTCTTGAGAGCTCTCAAAGTGACTTACTCCTGATTTCTTTATACTTGTAAGCCTTTCTCTGCTCTAAAAGTTTGCACAGCTAACTTTCTTCAATTCTTCCTGGTGATTAATATCACCATAAAATATTCTAATATTCTGCAATTCCCCTGTTATGGTAATAGAGGAAGGAATTTTCCTCTATGCTTCTAGGTTCTTTTTTTTTTTAACGTTGGTTTGCGTTCTCAGTTTTTTTCTCCCCCTCCCTTTTTTTTTAAAATTTATTTTTTTATTAGTTTTGCCATACAATGACATGTTATCACCATGGGTTTACATATGCTCCCCCTCCAGAACCCCCCTCCCTCTTCCCTCCCTCCTCCCTCCCCCCGGGATATCTAGATGCACCAGCCCCGAGCATCTAGTCAATCCTGGGCTAGCGATTGATTAGACATATGATAATTAACATGTTTCAATGCCATTCTCCCATATCATCCCACCCTTGCCCTCTTCCACAGAGTCCACGAGTCTGTTCTATACATCTGCGTTCCTTTTGCTGTCTCGCATGCTGGGTTCTCGTTACAGTCTTTCTAAATTCCATATATATGCGTTAGTATACTGTATTGTTGTTTTTCCTTCTGGCTTACTTCACTCTGGATAAAGGGTTCCAATTCCGTCCACCTGAGTAGAACTGATTCAAACAAATTTTTTTTTAATGCTGAGTAATATTCCATTGTGTATATGTACCACAGCTTTCTTACCCATTCGTCAGTGGATGGGCATCTAGGTTGCTTCCATGTCCTGGCTATTAAACATTGGGGTACACATGGCTCTTTCAATTCTGGTTTCCTCGGTGTGTATGCCCAGCAGTGGGATTGCTGGGTCATATGGCAGGTCTATTTGCAGTATTTTAAGGAATCTCCACACTGTTTTCCATAGTGGCTGTACTAGTTTGCATTCCCACCAAGAGTGTAAGAGAGTTCCCTTTTCTCCACATCCTCTCCAGCATTTATTACTTGAAGATTTTTGGATGGCAGCCATTCTGACTGGTGTAAAGTGGTACCTCATTGTGGTTTTGATTTGCATTTCTCTGATAATGAATGATGTTGAGCATCTTTTCATGTGTTTGTTAGCCATTTTTATGTCTTCTTTGGAGAATGTCTGTTAAATTCTTTGGCCCACTTTTTGATTGGGTCATTTATTTTCCTAGAATGGAGCTGCAGGAGTTGCTTGTATATTTTTGAGATTAATTGTTTCTCCGTTGCTTCATTGGCTATTATTTTCTCCTATTCTGAAGGCTGTCTTTTCACCTTGCTTATAGTTTCCTTTGTTGTGCAGAAGCTTTTAATTTTAATTAGGTGCCATTTGTTTATTCGTACTTTTATTTCCGATAATCTGGGAGGTGGGTCATGTAGGATCCCGCTTTGGTTTATGTCAGAGAGAGTTTTGCCTACGTTATCCTCTAGGAGTTTTATAGTTTCTGGTCTTATGCTTAGATTTTTGATCCATTTTGAGTTTATCTTTGTGTATGGTGTTAGAAAGTGTTCTAGTTTCATGGCTGTCCAGTTTTCCCAGCACCACTTGTTGAAGAGGTTGTCTTTTCTCCATTGTATATTCTTGCCTCCTTTGTCAAAGATAAGGTGTCCATAGATGTGTGGATTTATCTCTGGGCTTTCTATTTTCTTCCATTGATCTATATTTCTGTCTTTGTGCCAGTACCATACTGTCTTAATGACTGTGGATTTGTAGTATAGCCTAAAGTCAGGTAGGTTGATTCCTCCAGTTCCATTCTTCTTTCTCAAGATTGCTTTGGCTATATGAGGTTTTTTGTATTTCCATACAAATTGTGAAATTATTTGTTCTAATTCTCTGAAAAGATCTCTGGTAGCTTGATAGGAATTGCATTGAATTCTAGGTTCTTCTACCTGGTCTAAAAATTAAATTGGCATGAGACTAACAGAAGAAAATTAAATAAAAATTTAATAACATATACATGAGAAAGACCTAGAAAAACTGAGTAATTCACCAAAATCATTGAAGCCCTCACCTTAAATATCATCTTCAGCTAAAAAGCAAAAGAGAATCTTGGAAGTAGCGGTTTGGGACTTCAAAGAGGAGGAGAGCAATTCACATGAAGTCAGCAAAGCAAATGTTCGGTAAACAAATATTTGTTGGACCATGCAATGACAATGGGTGTCAGAGAGGGATTTTAACAGCCTTTGCTAGGTTTCCCGCTATCTACATACCTAGTTTCCCACTGTCTACATATGTAGTTATATTTGATGATAATTCTCTTCCTAAAATAAGTCATTTATCTACATTTTTTAGGCAGTTAATGGGAAGGTCAAAGTTTCTCCCTGAGTCTTTTGGGTCTTGATTGTTTTCACCTTGAAATAATCTGCACACTAAAGAGACATTTTGGGGTAGCAAGTTTTGCTCCCCTCCATTCTTATGCCACTTACATTTCCATGATAAGATTATATAGAATATAGGTAAATTGTGCAGATTATTGTTTGCTAACCAGATAGTGATGTTAATAGTGAATACATCTCTCTCTTTATTGATCATCTGTTATGTGGCAGGTCTTGTGCTAGATGTTTGTTTTCCTTGCTTTTTCTCTACTGTTTAAAACTCTACAGGAAGTATGTTATGACATTCATTTTACAAATGAGAATACTTAAATCCCTTGTAGTTAAATAAGCTATTTATTTTCATTCAAGATCTATGTGGCAGAAAGGAGTTTGAAATGAGATCTGTACCCAAAACCTATGCCCTGCCCTCTAATTACCTTTCACCTGGAGTACATCATCTAGTCCAGTATTGAGCCATTCAGAGGAAAATGGACTCTAGTAAATCTTTTTTTTTTCCAAACTTTAAACTATCTTTTATTATTATTTTTTTGTTATTATATTTATTTTCTTTACATTATTTTGTTGGTTTTGCCATACATTTACATGAATCTGCCATGGGTATACATGTGTTCCCCTTCCAGAACCCCCCTCCCACCTCCCTCCTGAGTCCATCCCCCTGGGTCATCCCAGTGCACCAGCCCTGAGCACCCTGTATCAAGCATCAGACCTGGGCTGGCGATTGATTTCACATATGATCATTTATGTGTTTCAGTGCCATTCTCCCATATCATCCCACCCTTGCCCTCTCCCATAGAGTCCAAAAGACTGTTCTGTACATCTGCATCTCTTTTGCTATCTCGCATACAGGGTTATCGTTACCATCTTTCTAAATTCCATATATATGCGTTAGTATACTGTATTGTTGTTTTTCCTTCTGGCTTACTTCACTCTGTATAATAGGCTCCAGTTTCCTCCACCTCAGTAGAACTGATTCAAATGTATTCTTTTTAATGGCTGAGTAATACTCCATTGTGTATATGTACCACAGCTTTCTTATCTATTCATCAGTTGATGAACATCTAGGTTGCTTCCATGTCCTAGCTATTGTAAACAATGCGGCAATGAACATTGGGGTACACATGTCTCTTTCAATTCTAGTAAATCTTTATACTATACTTTTTAGAAATATAGTAATAGAATAGGTTTAATGTATAATAAATTATTATTAGAATACCACTAGTAATACTCCTGTGACTCCAGTTTGAATATCCAAAAAAATAAAAGTTACTTAAGGCCCAAATTACCATTTGAAGATATTTTTCCAGATGCAAATAAAAATTGCAATGAAGTCTTTTGCTTTATTTTGCAGTATTAAGTGGTACCCAGTGTTTTATTTAGGAAATATCCAATTTAATGTAATCAGTTAGGTGTTACTGGTGAAAAAGTGATCTGTCTCATTCTTGGATATTAGTTTCAGTTAGATTTAATATATCACATAGATGTTTATGAAGATTTCTACATACAATATAATTGAATACGGATCTAATTTATAGCTTATATATTTAACTTTTAAATATATATCATTATTTAATGTGCTTAGTTTGATAATTGTCTTTTTGGTTAAATTTTTAGGGTAGAATTTGATTAAAAAAATAAATTGCTCATAGGCATGAAGAAAATTACAAAAGAAAACTATCAGTAGGCAGTGAACAGATGTATCATAATGCAGAAATAATCACATTTTTACAGCAACAATCTAGAATGAAAATATGTTTCAAAGAGATATGCTAGTTTTGTTTAGGTAAACATGGGATTCTTGGCTTTATTTAATTAAACAAAACAATAACAAAGAACAGGCATATAAGGCTTCACAAACTCAAAGATTTTTAAAAATGGAATATTAGTCTACTGAACCTTTGCTTTTGTCCTAAAAACTAATTTATGTGTTTTTGAATCAGCTGTTACTTGTATTTCTATTTGTGGTTTTTATGTTTCCATTTTGAAAGTCTGTAGCTCCAAAACATCATGATGAATGTTTTCTGATCTTCTTGTTGATAGGGAAGCAGAATGCAAGAGACTCACTAGTTTCTCCAAGGATGTATTAGGAGTTGATATATTTTAAGCTTATACAGAAGATTATTTTTGCATGACTCATCCATAGAATGAATTTGAATACTCACTTGCTCCCTTGTAATTTCTCTTTTCTAGGAGGGAGCTTCCTGTTATTCCCTCACCACCATCTCCATTGTTCATTGTCCTTATCAGGGCAGTCGCTCCTGCAAATCTCCCTGTCAAGCAACCCAGAAACCCCAAGACATTCTTCACTGCCTAGCTTCTCTTGACTCCCAAACGTGTTAGCTCGCAGGTTCAGCTGCTGCTTTCCGGTTCTTTTGAATTCAGATGTATCTGCCTCAGTGAAAATCCTTACCTAGGTACTTATTTTGGAACCAAATTTTAGTCACTTAGTTCTTATTATATTCTGTGCTTTGAAGCTGAATTTCCACCTACTGCATTTCTATATATATATATATATATATATATATTGAATATATATATATATATATATGGTTTTTTTTTTTACTTTCCCTACCATGAGAAACAACTCTCTGTAGTCATGCAAACTGCTACATTGAAAGCTTTCTATTAGTTAGCCCTAACTTAATGGACCGAAGACTTATTTCCTGATACCAATAAGAAAGACTAAAAAACATCAACAGTTTACTGCAAAAAGACAATGCTTGTTAGATGCTATATGCGTTCCGTTGTATGCATGACAACTACCTCAGTTAGGGATTATCATCCAACTCCCTAGAAAATGAAGCTCATCAAAGTTACCAGTCTAAGGAGATGGATGTCAGGATTCACATTTCATACCCCAACAGCCTGACCCCAGACTCCATGTTCTTAGATACCTCCATGTCATATAAGTTAATCTGTAACTTTATGAAATTATTCAGTCCCTGCCAGCAGCCACCTCTCTCCCCATGACTCTCTCAGTTCTCTCTCTGTTTCCCTCACACACTCACTCCTTTTCAGCCTTCCTCCCTAACTCATTCTCTTTAGTGTTACTTTTGCTCTGCTAAGCACAGAAGGATATTTTTCTTAAATCATACTGCCTATGACGTTTATAATTTGTCTCTTGCTGACAAAACAATAAGTAATAACCTTTCCCTCTCTCTTATAATTACTTTTTTTTTTGGCTTATTTTCCAACCAAATTTCTCCTGAATAATCTTGCTTAGTCTCAAAAATCTAACCTAATCCTAAACAGTGTTTCCCTTATGGGTGTAATTATAATTGTTATTTATATTTGCATTTTAATATGTGCTTTATACATTTTTGCTGCTTCTATAGAAATATATTCTCCTCGAAGGCAGGGTAGTATTATGGACCTCTAAATGCAAACTAAGTCTATCTTATGCCTTTTTCTTTATCTTATTTCTGTGTCTTATTCAGACAAAATAATGCAGATCTGTGTGTGTGTATGTGCCTGTTTAGAGAAGAGATACAGCAAAGACTTGGATAAGATGTAGCTTCAGAATGAGTCTATATTTTGTTTTTTGTTTAAATTACTTCAAGGCATAGAACAAAACTCATTCTAATATATCACTAAATAACTCCAACTCTTTCTGTTAATTTTCATTTCTCGATGACTAGGTATACAACCTGACTATAAAAATCTTATGCTCGGATAAATATTGCTACAAAATTTTATTCATAATTCATTTCCAGGATTTTCATGATTCACTTCTGGTCTAACATCCTGTAGCATGCTGGTACAGAGTCCATATCCAACATGTCTTAATGGATTGGGTTGAATGCAAACCACCCACAGCTCTCTGTTTAATGGTTCAACATCTTTTCTGCAGCTTTGGAAAAGATAAAATTTTTAAAGCACTGTCATTAGTGGGCACTTACAAGCATAAGGAGGGTTAAAAATGTTTCACCTAAAATATAGAGTTAGACTAGTCACTTCAGGTGCACTTCAGGTAAATAGATTACTAGTAAATTGCAGCCATTTCTTTAAGTGAAAAAAGCTTTTAGATGATTACATAAGCCTAATGAAACTAATTTTATCATTATTGAAGCTCCATATAATTTTCTCCTAAGTATATTTTACTTCCAAATATATCACTTAAATCTATGATGAAATAATACCAAAACTATGGCTTCCATTTGTTTCCATCGATCTTTTGGAAAACAATATGATTATGTACATACAAAAAAAAGTTATGCTCCATTTCCAGTACTGACTGAATATCTTGCATCAGACTGATCCTGTCACATGCAGGCAGAGCCTTGAGGGGATGTGATCCTTGAAAGAAGGAAACTTGACAAGAAGAGAGTCACATTTATATGGCTTTCCCCCTATGCATACTTCTAAGTTCATGCACAGCTCAAGACTGCTAGGACTCAAGAAAGTTGCAGTTTTATTGGCTTACACTGTTGCAGAATGGCGTCTCTGGGATGCCAAAACACCTAAAAATTAAGAGGGTGTCTTAGAAACAAGGGGGCTTCCCTGATGGCTCAGCAGGTGAAGAATCCACCTACAATGCAGGAGACACAGGTTTGGTCCCTGGGTCAGGAAGATCCCCTGAAGTAGGAAATGGCAACTCACTTCAGTTTGCTTGCCTGAAAAATTCCATGGGCAGGAGCCTGGCAGGCTATAGTTCAGCAAAGAGTCAGACATGACTGAGTGACTAAGCATGCATGCACACTTAAAAAGAAGAAAATCACAGAAGACTGAACGACAAAATCTTCATACAAACTGCCATCAGATTCTTGGTTGACCCTGAATTGTGTATGCAGGGAGAAGAACCAAGAAAACAGTAGACAGTAACAGATAGAAGGGAAATAAAGCTCACCATAACTTATCATACATCACAGAATAAATAAAGTTTGAAATTTGAGTCCTGCTAAATTAGAAGGGCTAGGTAAACACATTGGGTATTTCATCAAAGTTCCAGGAAGACTTTGTAGAATTAAAACTACGTCTCAGGACAAATGCAGTTTCCTTAAACAAGGAATAAAATTTATATGTTGGATTTTATCAAAATTAAAAAGTATTTCTACTTGTCAAAGACACTGTTAAGAAAATTTTAAAAGGCAAGCCACCCAACAAGAAAATATTTGTTTTACATATATATATTTGACCATATATCTCAATATGTGAAGAACTACTAAAATCAATAATAAAAAACACAACACAATAAAAATTACAAAAACAAAAATAGACTTGAATGGATACTTCACAAAAGATGATACACAGATTTCAAGTAAACACATAACAATATGCTAAATTAGCATCATTAGTCATCAAAAATTGCAAATGAAAAACACAATAATTTACATTTCATATCCACTAGAATAACTAGCAATACCAAATATTGGCAAGAATGCAGAGCAACTAGAAGTTGCAGATCCTGATAGTGTAAAACATGTAGAAACCACTTTGGAAATCTTTTTGACAGTTCCTTACTGAAATAAACATATACATAGTCCATGACCCAGCAGTTCCAACCCTAGGTATTTTCTAGAATAGATGAAAATATTCATCTGTAATAGACATACAGCTGTGTTTACAGCAGCTTTTTTTTGTAATAGCTCCAAGCTGAAAGCAACCCAAATGTCCAACAGCAGAAAAATAGAAAAACAAATTATGGTCTATTCAGACCACAATATTGCAAGAAATGATAAAGAAAAACTACTGATACTCAAACCAATGTGGATATATTTTAAAAGCATTGTGTTGTTCAAAAGAAGCCAGAGACAGAAGAGTACAAATGTTTGATTTCATTTACATGAAACTCAAAAACTGACAAAAACTATTCTATTATGATGATAGAAATCAGAACAGTTGCATCCAGGGAGTGACGTTTGACTGGAAGAGGGCAAGAAGGATTTCCAGGGTGATGGAAATATTCTGTGTCTTAATTAGGGTAGTGGATTCACAAGCGTATTTTTTAATCAAAATGCATTGAATTCGATATTTAAGATTTGTGCTCTTCATTCTACAAGTGGTTGTACTGTGCTATTTGGATTGGATTTGGATTAAATATAGTGTGATTATGTTTTGTGTTGGATTGAGTGATTTGAATTAAATATAGCATAGACAGATGATAAACATTAAAAAGGGTCCATACTGATTCAAATAAGTACCTGACTCACTCCCCTATGTATCTAATACTCTATTTACCATAAGTACATGGGTATCCTGGAACCATATTTATCATTCCTATTCCCTTGGCTTATCGTCTTTCCTCTTTCCTTTCTCTTTTCATATACTGGTAACTGCTCCAATAATTGAGGGCTATTTTTAGCTAAGGCGTTCCTATAACACCAGCCCCAAGTGCCGACGTATTTTGCATGCTGGTAGGTTCCAAAACGTCATGTATAAGAAAATCTTTTAAATGAATCTATACAAGATTAAACCAACCAAGATATGAGTTTTAGCTTTATTTTTCAGCCTTCAATGAAATTTCAAAAGCATTCCTTGTAAACTGCTTACTGGAATTTTTCTGTTTCATTTGTTACCAAAATTTGAACTCTTCCTTTGTTCACCTGTCTGTAAATCTTGATGAAGATACATTTATTTTATCAAGCCACTTTATAGAATTTCATCCCAATTGAGGCAAAGGCTGATTCTCCAGATTCTTTCAAAAAATGTCTATTCTCTTCTGAGTAACCATATCATTACAAATAGGCTGTGATATTATATCCTTATTTTGTCACTGCTGGGCTAAGAAGTTGGTGTGATACTGAAATGTGACAACTGATCGCCATATAAATTCCTTTTTAATGCTCTCTGTAATGTGTAATAGACTGTGAACTACGATCATCCTGAAATGTCTTCATGTTTCTACAACATGACAAAGTAATAATGTGAAAATTCTGAATTTAGTAATTTAAAATCTGCCATGAGCCGTGAGTGACATCACCCACACCAAGTTCTAATCTAAGAGTTAGTTTACTCATTTTCCACTTCATTTTCTAAGGAAATCTTCCCATTTCAATTTTCAAGGAGAATTGTGGCATTCCACTGGCATTTCTTCTTAGTATTAAGAAATAGTAAAATGCTGAGTTTTCCCCTTAACTCTTATATAAATGCTCCTTCTTAAAGCAATTGATTCGGTTTTGTCTATACGGTGAATATGGGAAGATATCCTGGAGAAAAGAATGGCAACCCACTTTAGTATTCTTGCCTGGAGAATTCCATGGACAGAGGAGCCTAGCAGGCTACAGTCCATGGGGTTGCAAAGAGTCAGACACGACTGAGTGACTAACACACACACACACACACACGTGAGTGTGCCCTCAAGGTGCATTTGATATACTCAGTAATCATAGTGCAGGTGAAAGAGCTAATTAGAAACTGAAGGCCTTCTATTGCTATATGCCAAAAATGACTGTTCTGCAGACTCTAGAAGGGATCAAATCATATTCTTCCACAGACAGAAGTATCTTTTAATTCCTGACATCCAGTATTGTACCCTCTAGCCCCATGTGACTATTTAAGTGAATTAAAAATTAAATGGAATTTAAAATTCAGTTTCTCAGTCACATTAGCTGTATTACTCAGTAGCCATATGTGACTAGTTGCTACCATCTTGGACAGTACAGGTAGAGAACATCGTCAATATTTCAAAGCATTCTATTGGATAGTGCTGACTGGATCACCTGATGAGTCTACAGCTATGCAGCTTCACAAAATATGGTTTAACTTAATCTTATACTCTTTTATCCTGACAGAGCACTATGATCTGTTTCTGTATGGTAGAAGTTTTGAGCAGTCACAACTTTCTGGTATTACTTGATCCTTCCTATCAATGTTGGAGAACTGGACCATACTGACTGTTGAATAAATGGGGGGTTCAATGTATGATGGTCCTAGTGACCCAAAGAAAGGAAATGAAGCGTTGCTTCATAAATGAGAAGTATCTATGAGGTGCCTGCTCCTGATAATATTGGACCCTAAATGAGGCAGAGGGGAGGCAATGATACTAGAATGAAAAGAACATAGTCCTAGCCACCAAGGGTTTAAAATTACAAACAGTGAACAACCTGAAAAGACCCAAGAATACTACATAGTGCCAAAGTGTTGTTATGAGAGTACATACAAGGTGCAACAGGATCATATGAGAGAGACAGTAGTGAAGCCTGGAGGTCAAGGAGAACATCCAGGAATAAACAACATCTAAACTGATCACCGACTCAATTGACATAAACTTGAGCAAACTCCAGGAGATAGTGGAGGACAGGGAAGCCTGGCATACTGCAGTCCATAGGGTCACAAAGAGTTGGACATGACTTAGCAACTTAACAACAACAGCAAACTGATCTCAACTCCAAAAGGATTAGTGGAAGGTAAAGAGGATAGAAGAGAGAAGCACAGAGAATGGTGGACAGGAAAACATTCCTTGCCACCACCAACCCACCCTCACCCCACCAAAAAATGAGTAACTAAGAACTAAGGGCAAGAAAGAACATAAACCCTTTAAGAAATTCTATGAAAAATAAAATCAAATTCTGTTAACATAAAAAGTACAGCCAATTGAAGATAAAATTAGCTTCTTTAAAAAGTAGAGTGAAAAGTGACCCCATGGACTATAGCCTGCCAGGCTCCTCTGTCCATGGAATTCTCCGGGCAGGTGGGTAGTCATTCTCTTCTCCAGAGGATCTTCCCAACCTAGGGATCAAATTGATCTCTTGCATTGCAGGCAGATCGTTTACTGTCTGAGCCACCAAGGAAGCCCATGTGATGTTAAACTTATTTTAGGATTTAGTTTATTTTGCAATATCATTTCAAAAAGAAAACTTTCTACTTAACATTCTGTCAGAATTACACACACATAACAGTAGAAAGAATGGTTGGGGATGGGAAGTGTAGATGGATAAATGGTGTTCAGTTGCTAAGTCATGTTCAGCTCTTTGCAACCCCATGGTCTGTAGCACACCAGGATCCATGGGGCTCTCTAGGCAAGAATACTGGAATGGGTTGCCATTTCCTTCACCAGGGGATCTTCCCGGACCAAGGATCGAACCCACATTTCTTGCCTTGGCAAATGGAATCTTTACCATTGAGCCACCAGTGAAGCCCAGATAGATAGCAAGACTTAGCAATTTTAGCATAAATTTTATGTGTGAGGGGTTTAGATGTTTGTCAGTGGCTCTTCCAGCCTGAGTAGAATTAAATCCATTACTACAGCAAAGCAATTATGAGTATGTAATTATGAATACTCAAGTACTTATAAATTTATAAATCAACATAGTACTCAAAAACTATTATTTTACTATATATGTTAACAATGCCATTTAGAAATTCTAAGCATAAAATAAAAATACTTAGGTCTTTTATTTAAGATTTTCTTTACTATATATCTAAATGATGAATCTGACTTCACATAAATAGGATCTCAATAAATCTGACCTTTTTAAAAAATCCTATTTTATTACATATTAATTACTTACTTATTTAATTACACATGTAATTTTCATAAAGGCAGGTAGCTAGGCATGCCATTTTTAGAGCATTGCATGCATGCTCAGTCATGTCCAAATCTTTGCAACCGCCACACTCCTTTATCCATAAGATTTCCCAGGCAAGAATACCGGAGTCGGTTGCCATTTCCTTCTCCAGGGGATCTTCCCAATCCAGGGAACGAACCCTCATCTCCTGCATTGGCAGGCAGATTCTTTACCAATGAGCCACCTGTGAAGCCCCTTTTATAGCATTAGTTTTACTTTTACTTTTCAATTTGTGTTTATGCCATTCTCTCTCTTACCTCCACTTACATTTTTTATTCTCAAAAAGTGACCAATATTAAACATTGTGTTCTTCCATACTTTCCCTAAGCATTTCCAATAATACAATAACAGACACACACACACACACACACACACACATATATACACCCACATATTTATATAATTAAAAGTAGGATTACATAATAAATTATTTCTTAACCTTGCTTTTGCTCATTCTTCAAATTCATCAAAAAAAAGAGCAACTTGTATTGCTCTAATAGATTCTTTTTAATGTTTTCATAATGTTTTATGACAGGAATACATCATTTTTCCATGCCTGATAAGCATTACAACTCTTTCCAATTTGCTTCCACAATAAACAATGATGCATTGAATATGCCTATATGTTAATCTGAAATTTTTATTTCTCTTGGATACATTCTTGGGAATGGAACTGATGGGCCAATAGTCATCTGTATTATCTTCCTTTTTTTCTTTTAACCATTCCCACTCCCCCCAGCCCTATCCCCAAATACTTGATAACTGAAGATCATTAAAAGTCTACAACCTATGTTTTCCTTAATTTGAATAGATGTTACTTTTGACAAAGGCTATAACATTTTCCATTTCCACTAGTGATGTGTGAAAATATACTCTTCAATGCATCTCCACCAGCAATACACATCTGTAAAATGTTGCCAAACCAATTGATATAAAGTACTAGCCTTTATGATCTTATTTTCTTTTGCACTTACTTATCTACTCACAAAGTTGTGTCTTTTTTATTTGCTTGTTGGACATTTATATCCGTTCCATTTTGAATTGCCTCTTCAGATGCTTTATCTATTTTTCTCTTGCTTTTCCTGTTCTTTGCTAGCATAAAGGATGCTTATTTAGAGAAGCACCTGTATATTCATAAGTATTAACTTTGTCCCCTATGTTCTACTTTTTTTTTTTTTTGCAAATCTATTTTCAGTCTGTGTATATGTATCTTTTGACATACAAAAGTGTTTACAAAATGTTTTGTGTTAAAAATTATGCTTTACTTATAAATTTCTTGAATTTCATATCACATGGTTAAAAAGTCCTTCCTCACTTATGTTGTATATTCTCCTCTGCTTTTTATTGAAGGGCTTTTATTATATTATTTTGAACTATTTAGTACAAATTGAAATATTTTTATTTGGAGTTAAAAAGGTTATGATTTTATTCTCTTCCAAAAAAATAGTTTATTATGCCAATAGTATTCATTAATATGTTGACCAACATTTTAGAAAGACAGCCCAGAACAAGGCTACACCAGACAAAAAAAGTGATTATAATTTAATGTGTGATAAGTTATTATATGTGCTGTTACTTTAACATAGAACATTAAATAGGAATTTATTGATATTGTATATATTTAAATTTTGTGTTAGTCTATATTATTCATCTCATCACAGAATGCTATTAGTGAAACAAGGCAATAATAGGGTTAGTTAACTGTCAGAGTAGTAACTGACAATAGAACAAATAATAAAAGTGCCAAAAGTATAGCAATATTTTAGTAAGATGTCTTTTTGTCCTCTGACAAAGTTATTTTTAATCTTTTTAAACTCTGTTAGATATTTAAATTTTATAGGCTGTATTGAAGACATATAAATATAAATCTTTTTCAAAAGGGAACATGAATAAAATAGGACTAATTTAACAGATATTAACTGTATTTAATAATAAGTAATAGAGACATGTTTCTTTCTGTCCCATAATATGGTAGGATAATTTTACTCTCTGTTTCCTTTTTCAATATTCTTCTCTGAAGTGCCTGCTATCTGCAGAACATCCTTTTTGTCTTTTATATAGTGATAAAGCTGAAAATAGTCAAACATCAAATGTACTTTGACTTGAAACTTTGCTCTTATCAAGTCCATGTAACACTGATTCTAGTATCATTCCTATGGGATGACATCAAGCTCAATATGCTCTTAGAGGACATATTTGGGCAGGAAATAGTTAGGGGTTTATTTATTATCAATAGCAGGTATTTCAATGTGTAGGAATTTGTTTCCCACTCTCCAAAAAGATACAGTACATTTTTTTTGTTTGTTTTATTGGAGTGCTTTACAATGCTGTGTTAGCTTCTCCCATACAACAAAGTGAATTAGCTGAATGTGTACATATACTCCCACCCTCTTGAGCCTCCCTTCTTACCCAACCACTATCCCACCCCTCTACGTAGTCACAGAGTGCCAAGCTGAGCTCCTTGTACTGTACAGCAGTTTCCCACTCACCATGTATTTTACTCCTGGTAGTGTATGGTTTTCAGTTCCACTCTCTCAATTTGTCCCGCTGTCCCCTTCTCACTCTGTGTCCACATGTCTGTGCCCATACACTTTGATTCTACAAGCTTGTTTTTAAAGATTTGTCTTTTGTCAGTCATAGTTCTGCATCTATAAATTCATCATATAGGCTAGTATGTCCAAGATGTCCATCATTTTTAAAGACTTTAGAGTACATTGCATGTCCTCATAAGTTAATGCTTGCTTTCTTAGGAAAATGGTTTTAAAACAGAGATAATTTGAATTTGAGAAATCAATACTGGAATCTAAAGAAGTTACAGTTTTAGTAAAGAAATTGAGTAAGTCCAGTCTAACTCAGTTTCTTTTTATGGTGACATTTTTGGGAGAGGGAAGATAGGGTAGTCTTGGGAGGAAATAGAGTACTCTTATTTCAAAAAACAAAAAGTGTTATTTTTTTTTGCCATGAGATTTTGTCATAATCTACACATAAAATTGAAAAACTCTAAAGTTCTGTTTACCGTAATTGTTTTCCCCACTGACATCCTCAGTGTGTTTACAAATTAATGAAAGACATTCTTGTCCCACACTTTGAAAATGTGATTTTAAGGTAATCCACATTCTCACCTTTAATAGCTCTCTTCTAGGCATATGTCTATGAAGGCCATGTCCTTCCATTTCTATTAAATAAAAGCTATCATTAAGTGTCTCTTCACATTTTGAGGAAGCAAAAAGAACGAAAGTGTTTCATTATGAAAGCTTCAATATCACCTGTCAGAAAATCATGCCCATTTTTTATAGTGTTGCTTACGAAGTATACAGAACATTTTACAGATAAGATCTTTTCACTTTCCTTAATAAGAACTTTATCCACTGAATAGAATTTGCCAAAATTTTCATTTGCTATATTTGCATAATTTGCAGAAAGATGATTAAAGTGTATGTATTTGGACAAGGTATCAGTAGATTCTAGTTTTGTGCTTTCTGTAGCTTAGTAAAATCTTCACAGAAATCAAGAATATGATTTGACACTATCTTTTTAAAATTAAAGTCTCTAAGAACAGGAGGAATCATTTTTCATTGTCATTGGATGACATAGAGTTTTCTTGTAGAATATGTGATCAGTCAGGTAAAATCTGAAAGAATTAGCTCTACACTGTAAAGAACTGACTCATCCATTATCAGCATTTCCTCCTTTTGTTTTCCCATAGTACATGCTCTTGAAACCTCAAAATTGGGGAAAATAGCTTTACTTGGCTTCATAGAGCTACCCGGGGAGCAATACAATGAAGGATGTTTGTTCATGGGGTGTGCCCAAACCAATCCAGCAGCTGCTATTTTCAGCTGAACACTGATGTGTTTGAGGAGACACAAAAACTTTTGGTCGATTTAGAAATATTACATGTCTCATCCCCAACTTGTGAAATTCAATCTCCCTGTTGTGTGCCTTCACATTTCCTTTTCCATCATAATTAATTCCAAATGGTTTTCTGCATATTATATAGTAGTGTGCTGTTTTGCTTATTTACCTCCCTAATTCAGTTATTTGTGCCCTGCCCTCTGTAATAAGACAGCCTAGTCATTTAGGCTTCTTTTTCATTGATGTTTGGGGTCAGGTGGGATTAGTATTACAATCATTCTCATTTTCATCATTTGAGCTCTTAAAAAATGATCACAGGATTCACAATGTTAAAAATATTAGTATCATCTTGATAATACCAAGAATAACAGTCAATCCACAGGTGAAGGACTGTTAACACTCATGATTACAATGCACTTAAATTGCACACTTAAGTCTTAGTATTCACATTGACACAAATTGGTGATTCATTATTATGAATAGCAAGTTGCAAACATCCACATTTGGGGGGAAAATAGTGATAGCAACTGCAGAAGGCAAATACTGTCTGTCATATTCATTTGCTGAAATCATAGTAGTTTGCAACCCTTATCTTTTAAGCTGCTGTATGGATTTTGTACTTTTCACCAAATCTCCTGTACTCACTACCAAAAGCCTGGACTTTTTGTCTCCCAAGATGGCTTCCCTTTACTTAGAATTTTCACTGCTACAACTGAAGCATCTGAGGTGACCTGGGACAGTTGTCACTCTAGTTAATCCATTTGACCTTGCAGGACATTTATGAGCAGTTTCTCTTTGAGTTCATCTGTTTGGTTGAAAAATTGAGGTTTGTTTGTAGTCACAGAAAAGATGGTAGACATTGAGAGAGGGCTTCAGACAAACTGAAAGCAAAATCAGGGAAAACTAGCCAATCTGATCACAGGGACCACAGCCTTGGCTAACTCAATGAAACTAAGCCATGCCATGTGGGGCCATCCAAGACGGATGGATCATGGTGGAGAGTTCTGACAGAATGTGGTCCACTGGACAAGGGAATGGCAAACTTTAGTATTCTTGCCTTGAGAACCCCATGAACACTATGAAAAGGCAAAAAGATAGGACACTGAAAGATGAACTCCCCAGGTTGGTAGGTGACCAATATGATACTGGAGATCAGTGGAGAAATAATTTAATAAAAAATGAAATGATGGTGCCAAAGCAAAAACAACACCCAGTTGTGGATGTGACTGGTGATAGAAGCAAGGTTCGATACTGTAAAGAGCAATATTGCATCAGCACCTGGAATGTTAGGTCCATGAATCAAGGCAAATTGAAAGTGGTCAAACAGGAGATGGCAAGAGTGAATGTTGACATTCTAGGAATCAGTGAACCAAAATGGACTGGAATGGGTGAATTTAACTCAAGTGACCATTTTCTCTACTACTATGGGCAGGAATCCCTTAGAAGAAATGGAGTAGCCATCATGGTCAACAAAAAAGTCTGAAATGTAGTACTTGGATGCAATCTCAAAAACAACAGAATGATCTCTGTTCGTTTCCAAGGCAAACCATTCAATATCACAGTAATCCGAGTCTATGCCCCAACCAGTAATGCTGAAGAAGCTGAAGTTGAATGGTTCTATGAAGACCTACAAGATCTTTTAGAACTAACACCCCAAAAAGATGTCCTTTTCATTATAGGGGACTGGAATGCAAAAGTTGGAAGTCAGGAAACACCTGGAGTAACAAGCAAAGTTGGCCCTCGAGTACAGAATGAAACAGGGCAAAGGCTAATAGAGTTTTGCCAAGAGAATGCACTGGTCATAGCAAACACCCTCTTCCAACAACACAAGAGAAGACTCTACACATGGATAACACCAGATGGCCAACACGGAAATCAGACTGATGATTTCCTTTGCAGCCAAAGATGGAGAAGCTCTATACAGTCAGCAAAAACAAGACCAGGAGCTGACTGTGGATCAGATCATGAACTCCTTGTTGCCAAATTCAGACTTAAATAGAAGAAAGTGGGGAAAACCACTAAACTATTCAGGTATGACATAAATCAAATCCCTTATGATTATACAGTGGAAGTGAGAAATAGGTTTAAGGAACTAGATCTGATACACAGAGTGTCTGATGAACTATGGACAGAGGTTTGTGACATTGTACAGGAGATAGAGATCAAGACCATCCCCAGGAAAAAGAAATGCAAAAAAGCAAAAGGACTGTCTGAGGAGGCCTTACAAATAGCTGTGAATAGAAGAGAAGCAAAAAGCAAAGAAGAAAAGGGAAAATATACCCATTTGAATGCAGAGTTCCAAAGAATAGCAAGGAGAGATAAGAAAGCCTTCCTCAGTGATCAATGCAAAAAAACAGAGGAAAACAATAGAATAGGAAAGACTAGAGATCTCTTCAAAAAAATTTGAGATACAAAGGGAACATTTCATGCAAGGATGGGCTCAATAAAGGACAGAAGTGTTATGGACCTTACAGAAGTAGAAGATAGTAAGAAGAGGTGGCAAGAATACACAGAACTTTATAGAAAAGATCTTCACGACGCAGTTAATCACAATGGTGTGATCACTCACCTAGAACCAGACATCCTGGAACGTGAAGTCAAGTGGGCCTTAGGAAGCATCACTATGAACAAAGCTAGTGGAGGTGATGGAATTCCAATTGAGCGATTTCAAATCCTAAAAGGTGATACTGTGAAAGTATTGCACTCAATATGCCAGAAAATTTGGAAAACTCGGTAGTGGCCACAGGACTGGAAAAGGTCAGTTTTCATTCCAATCCCAAAGAAAGGAAATGCCAAAGAATGCTCAAACTACCGCACAGTTGCACTCATCTCACACACTAGCAAAGTAATGCTCAAAATTCCCCAAGCTAGGCTTCAGCAATATGGGAACCATGAACTTCCAGATGTTCAAGCTTGTTTTAGAAAAGGCAGAGGAACCAGAGATCAAATTACCAACATCCAATGGATCAACAAAAAAGCAAGAGAGTTCCAGAAAAACATCTACTTCTGCTTTATTGACTATGCCAAAGCCTATGACTGTGTGGATTACAATAAACTGTGGAAAATTCTGAAAGAGATGGGCATAACAGACCACCTGACCTGCCTCTTGAGAAACCTGTACGCAGGTCAGGAAGCAACAGTTAGAACTGGACATGAAACAACAGACTGGTTCCAAATAGGAAAAGGAGTACGTCAAGGCTGTATACTGTCACCCTGCTTATTTAACTTACATGCAGAGTACATCATGAGAAATGCTGGACTGGAGGAAGCACAAGCTGGAATCAAGATTGCTGGGAGAAATATCAGTAACCTCAGATATGCAGATGATACCACCCTTATGGCAGAAAGCGAAGAGAAACTAAAGAGCCTCTTAATGAAAGTGAAAGAGGAGAGTGAAAAAGTTGGCTTAAAGTTCAACATTCAGAAAACTAAGATCATGGCATCCAGTCCCATCACTTCATGGCAAATAGACGGGCAAACAGTGAAAACAGTGAGAAACTTTATTTTGGGGGTCTCCAAAATCACTGCAGATGGTGATTGCAACCATGAAATTAAAAGACTCTTACTCCTTGGAAGGAAAGTTATGGCCAACCTAGACAACATATGAAAAAGCCAGAAACATTACTTTGCCAACAAAGGTCCGTATAGACAAGGCTATGGTTTTTCCAGTGGTCTTGTATGGATGTGAGAGTTGGACTATAAAGACAGCTGAGCACCAAAGAATTGATGGTTTTAAACTGTGGTGTTGGAGAAGACTCCTGAGAGTCCCTTGGACTGCAAGGAGATCCAGCCAGTCCATCCTAAAGGAGATCAGTCCTGGGTGTTCATTGGAAGGTCTGATGTTGAAGATGAAACTCCAGTACTTTGGCCACTTCATGCAGAGTTGACTCATTTGAAAAGACCCTGATGCTGGGAAAGATTGAGGGCAGGAGGAGAAGGGGACGACAGAGGATGAGATAGTTGAATGGCATCACCGACTCAATGGACATGAGTTTGGGTGGGCTCCTGAGTTGGTGTTGGGGAGGGAGGCTTGGCGTGCTGCAGCTCATGGGGTCGCAAAGAGTTGGACACAACTGTGTGACTGAACTGAACTGAACTGTAGCCACATAAATCTTTTCAGACTCACAGGTTTAATTTTGTCAAGTACTCTTTTTATTCTTCTATTAAAATTGGATACTTTCTGTCACCACAGTGTTATTGCCCCCCTCGTCTTCAGCTTCATCTTTCCCTATCTGTGGTATTCACTATACAAAGTTATTTTTCTTTGTCAGCTCATGGGGACTCAGGTTGGATTGTTGGGCTATCATAGGTATTGGCAGTCTTGCTAACTACAGAAGGTGAAATGTCTTCTCTCCTCATAGGCCAGCAATAGAGAAGAGAGTGATTCCCAAATCCTTCTTCTAAGGCACGTGGAAGAGGCAGTGGGCTCACCAGTCTCCTGTTCTGTCCCAGGTGCCAAGACTGGGAGGTCTCTGCCAGCCAAATTGACTCCTTCCTGAGCAGTTTAAAGGCAACAGAACAGATATATTCATGAGGACAAATATTTAAGGAAGAGGACAGGAGAAATCAAGGACCCCAGATCTCTGTGAATCAAGCATTCTCTCAAACTTAGTGTCTTCATTGCCTTCCCTAGAGGTTCCACTGGTTTTGTCAGTGGAACAGTGAAAACCACTCTATTTTCTCTGTTTTTCTCACTCGCCCAGTCTGAAGAAGAGAATTACCAGTTCTTTTTCACACACAATTATCCAGACCCCCAAGCCCTGTCAGCCTTCTGTCTTCTGACTGTAGTAGCCATTGATTTCAGGAGGAAGCTGTAGCTAATAGGAAGGAAAGTGGGTTTAGTTTTCACATTCCCAGGACACTTCAAAAAGCCATTTAAAAAAAAATAAATAACAGCATTCTAGTAACCTCAAAAAAGAAAAGCAAAGGAATGAAAAGTAGACTTACTGCTTCTTTTCTAGGTTAAAGAAGATGTTTCATTAATAAGCTGATATTTAAACATATTCATATTTTTCTTGTGAACATTTATACCATGTGATGCCTATTTTGGAGCACAAATTCAAATTTCAAAATAATACAAGAGAAAATATAGTAGGCCAACAATTAAGGCAGTAAACAAAACCATATATATTTTAAAAGTCAATGTTAAGTGCTAAAATATGTAGTTGAGCATGATTTATTGTGCTGGATAAGTTCAGAAGACCTGATGAATGATGTTAAATTATTAATTTGCCCAAAGTGGGAGAGGGCACCACCTAGAACCATATGTCATAAATATTAAAGCTATCCCATCTAAAGGACTTCTATGGGCAATGAATTATAAGGACCACTATAGATCAATTCTGGGTTAATCATAACTCTTTGTGCCTGTAATTCACAATCATTTTATCCCCCACCAACCATGAGTTTAAATTGTAAAGAAGTTAGCAGCTTAGAGTACAGAAGTAGCATTTATTTCTCCCACATTGTTCTCAGGCCTTTTAATTTTTATTTCATGAGTAAAAATAATAAAGTTCCAGCCTGCAGCCTTTATTTTAATTATGAAAAGCCCTGCTTCTGTTTCAATCCTGAAAATCAGAAATGCTTACATAGCAGTAGTCACAAAATCAACAGGCTTAAGGGGTCTGAAATCATAGTAACCAGATTATTTTCATTCATTCCAGCAATTTTAACAAACAAGCAACCTGTTTTTTAAAAGCTTGAATCTTGTTCATCTTAATAATGTGATCACATAGAAGTTGTATACTTTCCATGGCTCTCTCTGGCTACATACTATGTTGCATTGTTTTGATTTATGTAAATACTATTTTTCCAACTAGATAGGCTGTGCCTTGAAGACAAAGGCTGCTCTATCTCAAATGTTTTTGCATTCCTATGGCAAATATCTCTTGGGAATTTATCTTTAATGTAGTGGAAAAAGCAAAGAAGGTGGCCTTGAGCTTCAAGTTCCAAATCTACCGCAAATAATTGCTACAACTTAGGGCAAGTTTTCTTACCATATCTATGAATTAGGTATCATATCAGCTGCCTCACGGTATTGCAAAGAACAAATTTATGTGTAAAGGTATTTTTAGGAATGTAAAAAATGCTTTCTAAATGTTAGCGACTGTCTATGGCCATACCACCCTGAATGTGCCCCATATCATCTAAATGTTAGCCATTATCATGAGGAAGAAGTGGAGGAGAGAGGGAAGATATCCCTTCTTCAGTAAAGGGAATTCTTATCTTCTGCTCTGGTTTAAATGTCATCTTTCCATAATTATTTCCACTGAAAGTTTTTTTAATAAAAAGGGATCATCATCACTGTCCCTCTGTAGCTATAGATTTTGAAGTGAACTTTGAAGGAATTTGATAGATTAAAGATTTATGTGAGAAAGGATATAGTGTCCCAATTAAAAACAAAGTAATTGGGGTAACAAGTAGTGATAAATGTATTTGCTTGTGGCTTGGACTCCTGCAGTTATCACAGGAGAATGCTGCCTAATAAACTGAAAAGTGCCTTCAGCATTAGGTCATGATGAAGATATGGGTACAGGGACATTCAGGACAAGGGCATTCTACAGAGGGACAGAAATATGCCATAATTCACAACACGGTGAAGAGCACAGATGTAGGTTTGACTAAAAATAATTTTCCCACTTTTCACTTTACATGACAAGAAATGCAAATATTTGAGAAAATAACATTAAATATTTACAGTTCTTCACCTGAAAAATGGAAAGTTCCAGAAAACTGGAAGGTTAAAAGAGTGTGCTTGAATAAGAAATGGTTGCCAAAGAGTATCTCTGTTCAATCAGTTAAGCATAAAAGATAAGGAACTACAATATTTGGGATTTTCTTGTAGTTACCATAATATTTGAGCAAATTGTCCTGATTTCCCCAATGGCAATTAAGTTCCCCTTGCTTTAAACCACTTTAACACTTCAAGATTCTTCTGTGGTGCTTACCACAATACACTTTGTGTTATAGCAATTTTGTGCTTGATTTATCTCCGCTACTGAATTGTAAATGGCTTGAGGGCAGAGGCCCAAATGTTACTCATGTTTACATCCCCTACAGATCCCTTCAGGATCTTAAAAGTAATGCATATCCATTCATCTGTTGATGGACAACAGGGTTGCTTCCATGTCCTGGCTATTGTAAAAAGTGCTGCAATGAACACTGAGGTACATACACGCATCTCTTTCAATTTTGGTTTTCTCAGGGTATATGCCCAGTAGTGGGATTGTTGGGTCATATGGTAGTAGTTCTATTCCAAGTTTTTTTAAAGAAATCTCCATAGCTGTATCAATTCCCAACCACAGTGCAAGAGGGTTCCCTAGATTAATAGATACAGAAGTTGTAGTACATATAAATAGTGGAATATTACTCAGCTATAAAAAATGTATTTTAGTCAGTCTTAATGAGGTGGATGAACTTACAGCCTATTATACTCAGTGAAGTAAGTCAGCAAGAGAAAGACAAATATTGTATATTAAGGCGTGCATATGGAATCTAGAAAGCTGGTACTGATGAACTTATTTGCAGGGTAGTAATGGAGACACAGACATAGAGAACAGACTTGTGGACCCACTGAGGGAAGGAGAAGGTGGGATGAATTGAGAGAGTAGCATGAAACACATACATTACCAAATGTAAAATAGATAGCCAGTGGGAATTTGCTGTGTGACACAGGGAACTCAACCCAGTGTTCTGTGACAACCTACAGCGGGTGGGATGGGGCAGAAGATGAGAGGTAGGTTCAAGAGGGAGGGGACATACGTATACCTATTCTGATTCATGTTGATGTATGGCAAAAACCAGCACAATATTGCAAAGCAATTACCTCCAGTAAAAAAATTATTTAAGAGTAATACATAATTATTAGTAAAATTAAATTCAAAGAGAGATTTCTGTAGAAATATTGTAGAAGTGAAACAAAACCTAGCTTCTACCATGATCTCAGTACTGAGAAATCCATCACAAGCTTTTGGCATCTCAGCCCTATTCTGAGGACACAGGTGCAGAGTATCAATAGCTACCACTGTCTGTCAATCACTACAGCATTCTGCTGCTGCTGCTGCTAAGTCGCTTCAGTCGTGTCCGACTCTGTGCAACCCCATAGATGGCAGCCCACCAGGCTCCGCCTTCCCTGGGATTCTCTAGCCAAGAACACTGGAGTGGCTTGCCATTTCCTTCTCCAATGCATGAAAGGAAAAGTGAAAGTGAAGTTGCTCAGTCGTGTCCAACTCTTAGCAACCCATGGACTGCAGCCTACCAGGCTCCTTTGTCCATTGGATTTTCAGGCAAGAATACTGGAGTGGGTTGTACAGCATTCTCGGGACCAGGAAATAATAATATTGGAGGTAGATGCCACTTTGGATTCCTTTCCTTTTTTACAAACAAGGTCTGAAATGTGTTGACGTAGATACACATTTGCCCTCTGGTTTAACCTGTATAAATTACTCTACTGGCATGGAATTCTCTGGAAAATAATGACCCATAGTTTAGCTGCTTATCCAAATATGACCTCAACAACAAAGACTAGTTGAAAATTTTTGAATAATATCCATCACCTATTCAGATGACTTGAAAATTCCCAGGCCAAACCTTCAATTATTATTCTTTTGAAAAGTGATTTTAGGTTTTGTTGATGAGTATTTTCTAGATAGTTTAATTTAATGGTTAAAAATCATGTAAAGGACAGTGATTGTATGTTTCAGTAGATGAAAAAGGCCAGGGATATTTTTAAAAGCTAAAATAGTTTGGGTTACTATGCAACATTTCAAGGGCCTTGCTGTAGGCTATAATCATACTGTTTTAATGGTTCTCTTTTTAAAATGCATTCATAATGCTTTGTAACATTAGAATTACTAGAAGCGTGTATATAATGACAATGATAATGCTACTGTACATTTAAATGGAGCTCTACAGTTCACAAAGCAGGAACAGCGATGCTAGAACACTTTTCTAACAGCAAAGCAATATGTCTCCAACTGGGGAGGTCCCTGGATGCTTGTAAAGAAGCTGCAAGGGGATCCAGGAGGAGAGAGTGGCTGTTTGAAATGGAGGAAAGAAGCAAAAATCAAAGTAGGTTGCTAGAGGAGGCTTCAAGGCCACTGCTATCTCTCTTGTAAGCATAGACCCAGAAAGTTAAAATGACAGATATAAAAAGTTGGTGATGAAGGAAAACAGAATAAGCCACCCCAAAATATGCAACACTGACATATTATTTTGAACTGCAGACACCTGAAAAACAGCAAATGCAGGGAGAGGCTTTCTCTGAAATGCTTTTATTTGCCTAAAGATAAATCTTCCAAAAGGAACTTAATCGTCATAAATTCTGTCCTCGGGAGTTTCGTCATCCAAGGAACATTGACTCATCACAGAAGAGACTGGAAGTCAACACCATACAATTTTGTCACCGACTATCATACTACCCTTCTATTCTTCTAAAGGTCTTTGCTAAAAATCATTTATGTCTGTTCCTAGTCACTCAGTCGTGTCCGACTCTTTGCAACCCCTTAGACTGTAGCCCGCCAGGCAAGAATGCTGGAGTGGGTTGCCATGCCCGCCTCTAGGGAATCTTCCCAACCCAGGGATCAAACTCAGGTCTCCCACATTATAGGCAGATTCCTTTTACTGTGTGAGCCACTGGGAAAGCCCAAGGAGGAGGGGATCTTCCCAACCCAAGAATCGAACTGGAATCTCCTGTGTCTTCTGCATTGCAGGCATATTCTTTGCTTTCCCCAAAATGACCATAACCCTCTCCCATTCCCTATTTAAATAGTATTGCATCCTGAATTCCAAGCCACTCCTTTGAGTTACTCAATTTTCCCTGGACATCTCCTTTGTATGCACAAGACACACATGTTGATAAACTTCTGTTTTTCTCTTCTTAATCTGCCTTTCATTATAAAGGTCTCAGTTAAGAACTCCTTCCCTAGTGTAATTAATGCAAAAGATCAGAGATAGCAAGGACTTTGGGGTGACTATGCAGATACGAGTAATCAATATAGAGGAAGCTTAACCAAGTACTTTCCCCCTCCCATACGAATATTCCAAGAATCTATCAATTTTTATAATTATATCAAGCCTCAAGTTCAAAAATTCTTCTTGATTATATTATTCATTTTTTTCTAAAAAATTTTATTTTAAAAATGTAGTGTTCATAAGATTGTCAGCTATCAAGATTTTGTACCCCCAGGTCTCAAACACCAAATGTTCCAATGCAGTAAGTTTAGGGTTGGGTCTGGAGTTTGCATTTTTTAAGACAAGAATCCCCTGGTAATTCTAATTCTAATGGCACCACATTTTGAGAAACGCTGACCCATAGTACCTGACATACTGCCTAGGGTACAGGAGACACTCTATGAATAGTTACATTGACTTATTTATCTGTTTTGAGATCCCATGAGTTTGGTTGAGGTAATTTACTCCCAACAAAAAGTATCCACTGTGCACAGTAAACTGGTCTGAAATTTATAGACCATATTTCATGCAAAACTTTTTATCGAGTATCTGATATTAGCCTGATCTAAGCAGATATATATAAAGGCAGTACAGTTGTCCTTCAGTATTTGCAGAGGATTATTTCCAGGAACCCCAAAATCCAGGCTTCTTTGTATCCCCTGTATAAAATGATGTAATATTTGCATATAACTTACACATAGCTTACCATATACTTTAAGTCATTTCTAGATTACCTTTCATACCTGATACAATATAAATACTATGTAAAAAGTTGCAAATGCAATGTAAATACTATGTAAATAGTTGCAAGCATTCAGCAAATTTAACCTCCAACTTATTCTGGGATTAATCTTTTTGGAACTTTCTGGAATTTTATTTTTTGAATGTTTTCTGCCCATAGTTGGGTGAATCCATGGGTACAAAACCCATGGATATAGAGGGCTAACTGAGTTAAGGTGGCTTCCCAAGTGGCTCAATGGCAAAGAATCCGCTTACCAATGCAGGAGCCAAAAGAGATACGAGTTCAGTCCCTGAGTCTGGAGGGTCCCCTGGAGGAGGAAATGGAAACCAAATCCAGTATTCTTTCCTGGAAAATTACACTGAAGGAGGAGCCAGGTGGATTACAGTCCACAGGATCTCAAAGAACCAGACATGACTGAGCACACACACAACTGAGTTAAATATATTAAATATTTATTTACATTTTCTTACACTTCGTACATTTACTTACATCTGCTATTGAAAAGCAGAGGCATCACTTTGTTGACAAAGCCATCACTTTGTATACAGGACATCACTTTGTATAGTCAAAGCTATAGTTTTTCCAGTAGTCATGTGCAGGTGGGAGAGTTGTACCATAAAGAAGGCTGAGCACCAAAGAATTGATGCTTTCAAATTATGGTGCTAAAGAAGACTCTTGAGAGTCCTTTTGACTGTAAGATGATCAAACCAGTCCATCCTAAAGGAAATCACTTCTGAATATTCATTGGAAAGACTAATGCTGAAGCTGAAGCTCCAATACTTTGGCCACCTGATGCAAAAAGCTGACTCATTGTGAAAGACCCTGACAGTGGGAAAGATGGAAGGCAGGAGGAGAAAAGGATGACAGAAGGCGAGATGGTTGTATGGCATCATTGATTAGATGGACATGAGTCTGAGCAAACTCCAGAACATAGTGAAGGACAGGGAAGCCTGGCGTGTTGCAATTCATGGGGTCACAGAGTAGGACATGACTGGGCTACTGAACAACTTGTACTCTAGGATTTTCTGCACATACTGTCACATGGTATGCAAATAGAATTAATTACACTTCTTCCCTTCAAATCTGTATATTTTTGTTTGTCTAATTACTCTGGCTATAACTTCTAGTACTACGTCGAATAGAAGTGGTGGACATGGACATCCTTACCTGTTACCCTCACAGACGCTGGAGCAGAGTCCACAGGGAAGTAGGGCTGCTTCTGGGCCTGCAGCCAGGATCACAGTGGGCCAGCTGGCCACTGGGGTACCTGCTTCCTTCTGAAAGCACCCTACATCAGCCTCAGACTCTGCCTGAGTTTTTCAGCCTGGGTCCCAAGCCTCCCACAAGGGCGCCTTTGTTTGTGGATGGCTATTACATTGGTAGTTTTCTAGAGATATGAAGGCCCGGATGGCTCAGATGAAAAGAATCCTACAATGCAGGAGACCTGGGTTCTACCCCTAGTTTGGGAAAATCCCCTAGAGAAGGGAATGGCTACCCACTCCAGTATTCTTACCTGGAAAATGCCATGAAAAGAGAAGCCTGGCAGGCTATAATCCTTGGGGTTCCAAAGAGTTGGACACAACTGAGCATTTAACACACTTGAAGTTGGGGGGGGGGGGACTCCTATCCACCCATTTTGCTTACATCATTCCTTCCACCTATACTTATATATTTTTTCTGTTTCCCTAATCATAGTTACCAAAATATTGCTTTCCCCTCAAATAAGTAAATAAGCAAACAAGCAAATAAATACACTGAATATTTGATTTAATTATTAGTTCCATCTATTTTGTGAATTGAGTTTTATGTTGTATATAATAATTTTCTACATTAACTTTATTAAGATTCGTTTTTATTTTTGTTAAATTTGTATCTTATGAGTGATTACTAATGGAAAAAAGGGGTAATCACTGAAAGATGTTATAAACAACCCATAAGAAATCACGTTCCCTACATGGTGATAGAGAAGGTTGTACAATTATTTCTTTCCTCATTGCAGCACCTACCAAGTTTGACTACAAGATTACCATAGGTCACACTTGACAACAGATTAACTTAGAAGCACATAGGACAAGAAATCTTGCCAGCCAGGCAGTGCAACTTATTTCTCTTCAGTTTGAGTTGTACTTATAGAATTCACTTAGAGTACAGGTCACAGACAGGAAGACAATGCTCATGCTGGATGGTGCAACAGCCTACCTGGCTTAGAAGCCTATTAATCCAAAGGAACCAATATCTCTTATAACAACTCCAAAAGCAAGCACAATTTCCAGGGTCCTGAAAGACACAAGGCCAGCCGTATAAAAATTACTGCACTCAAAGAAGCTCAAAGACATGGCTTCCTTCCCTGCATTTACTGTTCTCCCAGTTCAGGTGACATTTACTACTCAGGGGTCATTTTACTATAAGCAGTGTGCCTGGAAAACATGGTTAACATTCCAACTTCATTGCATTTACAAGAGAACAGAGCTATAAATTAACCAAAAGCCAAATTCTCATTCAGAATAGGTGTTTAGTTTGAAATATAGGCCCTGTTAGTGTTCACACTGTTAGATATATGGCAATGTCACATTTTTTTTAATCCTGTCTGTATGACCAAATCCCAGCCTTAACCCTTTTTCCTCTCGTGTTCTTCCTGTTTGCACAGGTGAAATATGGAAATTATGCTTTTGTATGGGATGCAGCTGTATTGGAATATGTGGCAATCAATGACCCCGACTGTTCCTTTTATACCGTTGGGAACACCGTTGCGGATCGAGGATACGGAATTGCTTTGCAGCACGGCAGTCCTTACCGGGATGTGTTTTCACAAAGGTGAGATTTGCGTGCAGTTCAAATAGGAAGAGGGAAAATGTAGAAAAAGAAAATTCACTTGATTCCTCCATTTAGTTTATGATATTTTGTTTTCTTTGGTTGGAAAACCACAATAAACAACAGCATAAAAGGGATGTTATGAATGGTTGTACAATAAAACATTCATTTCCTAAAGCATGTACTCAAGTATTATTTTTCCCATTAAAAGGGAAAAGTCATTGCTGCGTGTAACTAGTTATACTCAAAAAATTGATATAGAAAATAAAATAAAAATGTAATTAAGTTTAGTCTCTGAATTTTTAGGGACTGAAACTGTCATAAAGTAAGCAAAATTAATTCATTTCTAAAAACTGCAAAGCACAAAATAAACTTCAGGACCAAGTTAAAATTCTGAAGCACATACTGATATGGATGTTTCCATCTCAGTTTTGCAGAGGGAAAACGGGGGAATTTTAGTCTTGTCATTTGGTGTCAAAGCACACATGAGACTTTGTCATGGAAATTTAGGAGACAATTTATTAAGAGGTTATATTCATCCTGAAATCAGAGTGTTCTATGTTGTTTAATAAAGAAGATTTTGAAATGTATATTTTGGATTAGCAATGTCGATGAGAGCGTTGGGCCTGAAAGGTATTTTAAAAATCATTGCATTTTATTCTGTCTACTACCAGACAAGCTTGAACCTAGAAGAGTGTTAGTATCTTTCAGGTAGAAGTATGTTCCATTTGACACTGACAGTTCGTTTCGCTTCTTACTAGATATTCTTTAGGTAAAAGCCAGACAGAAGAGAGCAGTACTGAGTCCTGGTCCAGGTAGCACGAAGGCCCCAGATTCGAGTGCTATCCCCCAGATTCCAGGATAACAAAGAGCCGGGTGCTTTGTGTTTACCAGAACAAGTCAGTAGTTCAGATGTTCGGTGTGACTCTTCTGTTAGCTACTAGAAACCTGGATGTCTCTCCTTATCAGCAAAGGAGGATGTTAAATCAACTCCAAGGTCCTACGTGAGTCACCTTTTCTGTGTAACAAACAACCCAAAGTACCTCTGACTTGAAAAAAGCCATTTTCCATTCATGGAACATAAGGGCTGTGATTTGACTGAATTCTGCCGTGAGTGGTGAGTGCACTGCAGCTCCCTGTACAGCTTCTTGTCCCAGGAACAAGGCCAGAGAAGCAGTCCCATCTGCGATCAGCTGTTTTCATTTGAAAGAGAACTTGTGAAAGAGGCCAGCAGAACCCTGGGGCCTCCTGTGCTTCTTGCATGGCTGTGGCATACATCACCTCTGCTCGTAGACCACTAACTAAAAAGAGTTTCATGGCCAAGCTCCAAATCAGTAGGGCATGTAAGTTTATCCTACATAAAGGGAAGAGGGAAGTAAATACCTCTGAACAATAATATAACTTACTAATGGTCCCTTCTGGGGACCATTTTAAGTGTAAGATAATCAAAATATACATAAATTGGCAAGTAATGTATTAAGGTACAAATGAAGTTTATCAATCAAACATATTTATGATGAGTATATTCTAAGGAAATCTACTTGAAAATCACTTGTGGTCTCAGTTCAGTTCAGTCGCTCAGTCGTGTCTGACTCTTTGAGACTCCATGGACTGCAGGCATGTCAGGCCTCCCTGTCCATCACCGACTCCCAGAGCTTGCCCAAACTCATGTCCATTGAGTCAGTGATGACCTCCGACCATTTCATCTTCTGTCATCCCCTTCTCCTCCAGCCTTCAATCTTTCCCAGCATCGGGGTCTTTTCCAATGAGTCAGTTCTTTGCATCAGGTGGCCAAAGTATTAGAGTTTCAATTCAGCATCAGTCCTTCCAATGAATATTCAGGACTCATTTCCTTTAGGATGGACTGATTGGATCTCATTGCAGTCCAAAGGACTCTCAAGAGTCTTCTGCAACACCACCGTTCAAAAGCATCAGTTCTTCAGTGCTCAGCTTTCTTTATGGTCCAACTCTCATATCCGTATGTGACTACTGGAAAAACTATAGCTTTGACCAGAGAGGCCTTTTTTAGCAAAGTGATGTCTCTGCTTTTTAATATGCTGTCTAGGTTGGGCATAACTTTACTTCCAAGGAGCAAGCATGCTAATTTCATGGCTGTAGTCACCATCTGCAGTGATTTTGGAACCCAAGAAGATAAAGTCTGTCACTGTTTCCATTGTTTCCCCATCTATTTGCCATGAAATAATGGGACCAGATGCCATGATCTTCATTTTCTAACTGGAGATAAAAGAGCTGTGCACATGAAACAATGAACAATACAGACATTTCTATAAATATGTACTGACATTTATCAGTATTGCTTATTTATGCTGGGTTAAATTGTGTAGTTGAGATGTTGAAAAAATTGAATTCCATACAGAATAAAGAGTTAATCCAAGGAAATATGAATGAAAGTTCTTCAAATGATGTGAACCTTGGACTTGACCTTGAAAGAATAGTAGAGAATAACTAGGCTGAAGGAAAAAAATAGGGAATTCTTGGAGAAACAATGAAAAAAACAGAATAGAAGTGGGAGAGATCAGAATGTATTGGGTAACAATAAAGACATCAAGTTAATCTGAAAGAAAATTTGAAGTTTAGAATTCATATTGTAGGCTACAAACTGCTACAAGAACCTATTGTTCATTCTGGAGCCCAGGAGTAAAATGATGATGATGGTATTTAAGGGAAAGTTAATCTAGTTTTGATGTGAAGGATGGATTTCAGCAAATACTAAAACAAACCAGGATGTATAAGGTAATAAAGGCTGATCTAGAATGGGGCCAAGGGAAATGAGGAGGAAGGACCAAGTAGAAGAGATGCTTCTGATCAAAGAGGCACACAATTATTTCTAATGAATATAGAAGAGAGAATGGAAAGCAACATGGAATTAAGGGGATGCTAGGGTTTTATGGTATAAGGCCAGCAGAAAAGTTTAAGGGATGCTAAACATGAACCAGGTCTTCAAGAAAAGGATTGTTTATTCATCAGTTGCAGTTAATTGACCTTTTCTTCACTACAGATATTTTTTTGTTTCTATATTTGATTTCCAGGTCTTTTATGCAAAAAAAAATGAAGCCAATAAAATCACTACACCAACATAATAGCAATTAAAGAAATATTTAATCAATCACACCAAGTGTTCCATTTCTTACTATCCCTGTGACACTTTACCTTACAGAGATTTTAATTCTGAGTCAATATCTTTCAGTGATCTACTGGAAAACAGTATTAAGCATTGAGCATTATTTTTCCTTTGTTTGATTTGCATTATGAATGCTGACAGTTTAAATTGTCCTTTTCTGTGGAGCTCCTTAATAATGACACTCTGCATCCTGGTTACCTGTACATCTGGAAGAAGAGAGAGCCAGGAAAGCAACATAATCTGGCTTCCCCTCTCTGTACACACATACCATGTTAAGGTATCACCCAGACTCTCTCCTTGAACCCAGAAAACCTCTGCATTCTTTCTCTTTGACTCTGGCCATTAGAGAAAAGAGGGCTCCTTTATATTAACTGATTTAAAAGTTTGAAAGACCATCACACTTAATGCTTGTGTTATACTTTACAAATTGTTATAAATAGTTTTAATACAGCAGCTTATCCTGGACCACTGATTAGACTGGAACACTGATTGCTCATGTGACTATATTCAATGAAATAATAATATTAACAGTGATTTTTAATTAGTAAATACTAATTAGTTCTCAGGTGACTATGCTCCTGAACCACAGATATAAGACAAAAAGTCCTTTAATATGTAATAAATATTACATATTTATCTAAAATAAATATGATATAGTGGTTTAGTAACTATATTTATTGTCTGCTATCTGCCCAATATCTTATGCGCTTTTACATTTTAATGACTTCAGACGATCACTTGAATGCTGTGTATTTGTTTATTACATACTTACATATTAGTGCATAAATGTTAGTCTACAAGCACTTACACTGAGTGAAGGCACCGGCGTCATGGGTTGCAGTGACGCTCTCACTTATACACTTGCATGTGGGTAGGCCTGTGGAGGACCAGTAAGTGCTGCGATAGATGACTGTAGATCTGGATAGAAGAATTTTGTTTCCTGTTGTTCAGTCGCTCAGTCATGTCCGACTCTTTGCAACCCCATGGACTGCAGCACACCAGGCTTCCCTGTCCTTCACTATCTCCCGGAGTTTACTTAAACTCATGTCCACTGAGTCAGTGATGCTACCCAACCATCTCATCTTTATAGCCCTCTTCTCCTGCCTTCAATCTTTCCCAGCATCAAGGACTTTTTCCACGAGTTGGCTCCTCGCATCAAGTGGCTTCAGCTCCGTTACTTTGGAGTACCAGGACTAGGTAACTTGGAGCAGAAATTATTTATATATCTCACCAAATATATAGGTCAGAGTACTAGTGTGGCCAGTAATGTCTTTAATGATTTCTCTGAAACTATTTGTGCATCAAATGTTTTGTGTGGCCTTTGTCTTACATTAAAGATATTTAAGAATGGAAGAGAACTGAATTTTTCACTGATATCATTATGCCATTAATAAAATTAATTCCAATGTATCTTAGAACCTTAACTAGTCATAAGGCTAAAAAGATAACAAAAAATATTTACTGAGGATTTAGGACAAGTGCATCTCTGTTTTCAAGCCTTAGGGGGTGTCAAGGAGTAACTAATTCAGGGTTTAATTTTACACTTCATCGGTAGAGGAGTCCCTTTTGGCCTGTTGGCTACTAATCCTTAACTTTGGGAATAGAACCATCTAGTGGCACAAAAACAAGGACATATTTCAGTCTACATTGAGGATGATTTTGTTGAATTCATGGATAGTGACAAAGATGCATAAACAATATCTCAACCAAGTCACATAGTTTCAGAATTTTTAGAAATGGAAGGAGCAGTAGTTCCCTTTTCACCAGGGTTGTAACTAATCCAAAGGGGTACATGATTTGCTCAGAATCACAATAAAGCAATAAAACTGGAAATTGTTCAATTTTTTTACCTCTGTGTTTAGTTTTCTGGTGATTATGCACCCTGTCTTCCCTTATCTTTATGTTAAAAGCTTATAAAAATAATATAAAACATACTATATAATGCTTACTTGGTATAAGATCTTGGTTCTTACATATAGCAATCTTTGAGGTAAGTGCTATTATTATCTTCATTTTATAAGCACAGAAACTGAGATCTCAAAGCTATTGGGTATTAGAACTGAGATTTAAATCTAGACATTCTGGCTCCCAAAATTGACATACGATTTCAACAAACTGTGGTTTTCTTGTTTGTTGTTTTCTTCTGTGATCCAGTATCATTTTATTGAGCACAGATTAGATTTATAGGACAGGTTTTCCTTATCACATACTCTAATTTGTCAGACTAAAAGCTATGTTTTAAATAAACACTGAGAGCTTGCTCTCTTATTCCTCTCTTCCTCTCTCTCTTAGGGGCACAGAATAGATTAATCATACTCTTCAATTTATAATATATTTTTGTTATTTGTCTATAACTGACTATTTCTGTTTCATTTTTAACTCCTTGGATATAGGCTTTTTCCTAGTGCCTATCTCATGCCTACATAGAGTGAGCATTCATTAAATATTTGAGGAATGAATAAAAGACCTATCTAGCTTTATGCTCAAAAATCATCCTATTTACTTGTAATCAAATACATTGAATACCTATCCTTTGTTCTCACTTGATATTTAAAAAGTTTTCTATCCTCTCTTATCAAAATAATTTTCTATTTATCTTGATTTCTCCATTTTTTAATATAATGACTAATAAAAGTTGAAAACAAACAGCATGCTCCACCTTTCTATCTACTTCCTGCTGTAAGAAATTTTATGCTTCCATTTCCATAAAATGGTAGAAAATATTCCTTTAGCTAAAAAGCATAGATCTGTAATCTTTTTATTTTCCAACTTTCTAAGCACTTTGTTCCCTTTCCAGAAAGAGAAAAAAGCAGACTCCATTGATTGCCCATTAGCAGCTCCAGAATCAGTCACCAACTGGCTTAAAGCTCTGCACTCAGTTGGCTGGAAGGATATAACCAGAAGCCAAAGAGACAACTGTTTTCCCTTTTGACATACAAAATATATACAGTCCTGCTCTGAAAACAACAGTGATATTCTCAAGATACTTCTGTTGCTCAGTCGTTTAGTCATGTTCAACTCTCGGCAACCCATGGACTACAGCACACCAGGCTTCCCAGTCATTCACTATCTCTCAGTTTGCTCAGATTCATGTCCATTGAACCTATGATGCCATTCAACCAGCTTGTCCTCTGTCATCCCCTTCTCCACCTGTTCTCAATCTTTCCCAGAATCAGGGTCTTTTCCAATAAGTCATTTCCTCAATCAGGTGGCCAAAGTATTAGAGCTTCAGCAGTAGTCCTTGCAATGAATATTCAGGGTTGGTCTCCTTGCTGTCCAAGTAACTCAAGAGTCTTCTCCAGCACCACAGTTCAAAAGCATCAATTCTTCAGCACTCAACCTGCTCTATGGTCCAGTTCTCACATCCGTACAAGACTACCAGAAAAACCAGAGCTTTGACTAATTAGACATTTGTCGGCAAAGTGACATCTCTGCTTTTTAATGTGCTGTCTACATTTGTCATAGCTTTTCTTCCAAGAAGCAAGCATCTTTTAATTTTATGGCTGCAATCACTGTCCACAGTGATTTTGGAACCCAAGAAAATAAAGTCCGTCACAAATTTTTCGCCATCTCTTTGTTATGAGGTGATGGGACCAGATACCATGACCTTCATTTTTTGATTCTTGAGTTTTAAGCTAGCTTTTTCACTCTCCTATTTCACTTTCATCAAGATTCTTTTTAGTTCCTCTTTGCTTTCTGCCATTAGGGTGGTGTCATTTGCATAACTGAGATTATCGATATTTCTCCCAGACATGTTGATTCCAGTTTGTGCTTCATCCAGCACAGATTTCACATGACATACTCTATACAGCCTTGATATATTCCTTTCCCGGTTTGGAACCAGTCCATTGTTCCATGTCCAGTTCTAACTGTTGCTTCTTGAGCTGCATGCAGGTTTTTCAGGAGGCAGATAATGTGGTCTGGCATTCCAACTCTTTATGAATTTTCTATAGTTTGTTGAGATCCACACAGTCAAAGACCTTAAGGTAGTAAATGAAACAGAAGTAGATGTTTGTCTGGAATTCCCTTATTTTTCCTATAATCCATCAGATGTTGGCAATTTGATCTCTGGTTCCTCTGCCTTTCCTAAATCCAGCTTATACATCTTGGATCTCTCAGTTCACATCCTGTTGATGCCTAGCTTGAACAATTTTGACATTATCTTGCTAACATGTGAAATGAACGCAATTGTGCAATAGTTTGAACATTATTTGGCATTGCCCTTCTTTGGAACTGGAATGAAAACTGACTTTTTCCAGTCCTGTGGCCACTGCTGAGTTTTCCAAATTTGCTGGCATATTGAGTGCAGCACTTTCACAGCATCATCTTTAAGGATTTGAAATAGCTGAACTCGAATTCCATCACCTCCACTAGCTTTGTTTGTAGTGATGCTTCCTAAGGCCCACTTGACTTCACACTCCAGGATGTTTGACTCTAAGTGAGTGATCACACCATCATGATTATATGAATCATTAAGATCTTTTTTTGTACACTCCTCTGTGTATTCTTGCCATCTCTTCATAATTTGTCCTGCTTCTGTTAGGTCCGTGCCATTCTTGTTCTTTACTGGGCCCATCTTTGCATGAAATGTTCCCTTGGTTTCTCTAATTTTCGTGAAGAGATCTCTAGTCTTTTTTTTTTTAATTTTCTTTACTTTATTGTGTTGGTTTTGCCATACAATGACATGAAACCGCCATGGGTTTACATATGCTCCCCCTCCAGAACCCCCCTCCCTCCTCCCTCCCGATTCCCTCCCCCTGGGACATCTCGGTGCACCAGCCCCAAGCAACAACCCTGGGCTGGCGATTGATTTCACATATGATAATTCACATGTTTCAATGCCATTCTCCCATATCATCCCACCCTTGCCCTCTTCCACAGAGTCCACGAGTCTCTTCTATATATCTGCGTTTCTTTTGCTGTCTCGCATGCAGGGTTCTCGTTACCCTCTTTCTAAATTCCATATATACGCTTTAGTATACTGTATTGTTGTTTTTCCTTCTGGCTTACTTCACTCTGGATAATTGGCTCCAGTTCCGTCCACCTGAGTAGAACTGATTCAAACGAATTTTTTTTTAATGCTGAATAATATTCCATTGTGTATATGTACCACCGCTTTCTTATCCATTCGTCAAATTGATGGGCATCTAGGTTGCTTCCATGTCCTGGCTATTGTAAACAATGCAGCGATGAACATTGGGGTACACGTGTCTCTTTCAATTCTGGTTTCCTCGGTGTGTATGCCTGGCAGTGGGATTGCTGGGTCATATGGCAGTTCTATTTGCAGTTTTTTAAGGAATCTCCACACTGTTTTCCATAGTGGCTGTACTAGTTTGCATTCCCACCAGCAGTGTAAGAGGGTTCCCTTTTCTCCACATCCTCTCCAGCATTTATTGCTTGTAGATTTTTGGATGGCAGCCATTCTGACTGGTGTAAAGTGGTACCTCATTGTGGTTTTGATTTGCATTTCTCTGATAATGAGTGATGTTGAGCATCTTCTATTGTTTTCCTCTGTTTCTTTGCATTGTTTACTTAAGAAGGCTTTTTTCATCTCTCTTTGCTATTCTTTGGAACCCGACATTCAGATGGGTATATCTCTCCTTTTCTCCTTTGCCTTTTGCTTTTCTTAGCTATTTGTAAGGCCTCAGACAATCATTTTACCTTGTTTCACTTCTTTTTCTTGGAGATGGTTTTGGTCACTGCCTCTTGTACAGTGTTACAAATCTCCATCCATAGTCTTTCAAGCACTCTGTCTATCAGATCTAATCCCTTGAATCTATTTGTCAAGTCCACTGTATCATAAGGGATTTGATTTAGGTCATACCAGAATGGTTTTCTTTTCTTTCTACTTTCTTCAACTTAAGTATGAATTTTGAGAAAAGGAGTTCATGATCTGAGTCACAGATAATAAATCAAAATACATATGTCAACATTAAGCAATATGAATTTATACATTAAGCTGCATGGTATAGACAATAAATGCTGAAAAAAAAGAGAAAAAGAAATCATTTCTGAGTAGGATCAGTTCAGTTCTGTCACTCAGTCATGTCCGACTCTATCCGACCCCATGAACTGCAGCATGCCTGGCCTCCCTTGTCCATCACCAACTCCCAGAGTCCATCCAAACCCATGGCCATCAAGTCAGTGCCATCCAGTGAGCTCATCCTCCGTCATTCCCTTCTCCTCCTGCCCTCAATCTTTCCCAGCATCAAGGTCTTTTCCAGTGAGTCAGTTCTTCTCATCAGGTGGCCAAAGACTGGAGTTTCAGCTTCAACACCAGTCCTCCCAATGAACACCCAGGACTGATCTCCTTTAGGATGGACTGGTTGGATCTTCTTGCTGTCCAAGGGACTCTCAAGAGTCTTCTCCAACACCACAGTTCAAAACCATCAATTCTTCAGCACTTAGCTTTCTTTATAGTCCAACTCTCACATCCATACATGACTACTGTAAAAACTATAGCCTTGACGAGATGGACCTTTGTTGGCAAAATAACGTCTCTGCTTTTTAATATGCTATCTAGGTTGGTCATAACTTTCCTTTCAAGGAGCAAGCACCTTTTAATTTTATGGCTGAAATCACCATCTGCTGTGATTTTGAAGCACAGAAAAATAAAGTCAGCCACTGTTTCCACTGTTTCCCCATCTATCTGCCATGAAGTGATGAGACCGGATGCCATGATCTTAGTTTTCTGAATGTTTAGCTTTAAGCCAACTTTTTCACTATCCTCTTTCACTCTCATCAAGAGGCTGTTTAGTTCCTCTTCACTTTCTGCCATAAGGGTGGTGTCATCTGCATATCTGAGGTTATTGGTATTTCTCCGGGTAGTCTTGATCCCAGTTTGTGCTTCCTCCAGCCCAGCGTTTCTCATGATGTAGTCTGCATGTAAGTTAAATAAGCAGAGTGACAATATACAGCCTTGACATGCTCCTTTTCCTATTTGGCACCAGTCTGTTGTTTCATGTCCAGTTCTAACTGTTGCTTCCTGACCTGCATACCGGTTTCTCAAGAGGCAGATCAGGTGGTCTGTTATGCCCATCTCTTTCAGAATTTTCCACAGTTTATTGTAATCCACACAGTCATAGGCTTTGGCATAGTCAATAAAGCAGAAGTAGATGTTTTTCTGGAACTCTCTTGCTTTTTTGTTGATCCATTGGATGTTGGTAATTTGATCTCTGGTTCCTATGCCTTTTCTAAAACAAGCTTGAACATCTGGAAGTTCATGGTTCCCATATTGCTGAAGCCTAGCTTGGGGAATTTTGAGCATTACTTTGCTAGTGTGTGAGATGAGTGCAACTGTGCGGTAGTTTGAGCATTCTTTGGCATTTCCTTTCTTTGGGTTTGGAATGAAAACTGACTATTTCTAGTCCTGTTGTCACTGCTGAGTTTTCCATATTTGCTGGCATATTGAGTGCAGCACTTTTACAGTGTCATCTTTCAGGATTTGAAATCGCTCAACTGGAATTCCATCACTTCCACTCGCTTTTTCGTAGTGATGCTTCCTAAGGCCCACTTGACTTCACATTCCAGGATGTCTGGTTCTAGGTGAGTGATCACATCATCGTGATTACCTGGATTGTGAAGGTCTTTTTTGTACAGTTCTTTTGTGTATTCTTACCACCACTTATTAATATCTTCTGCATCTGTTAGGTCCCTACCATTTCTGTCCTTTATTGAGTCCATCTTTGCATGAAATGTTCCCTTGGTATCTCTAGTTTTCTTGAAGAGATCTTTAGTCTTTCCCATTCTGTTGTTTTCCTCTATTTCTTTGCATTGATCACCAAGGAAGGCTTTCTTATCTCTCCTTGCTATTCTTTGGAACTCTGCATTCAACTAGGAATATCTTTCCTTGTCTACTTTACTTTTTGCTTCCCATCTTTTCACAGCTTAGTAGGATAGAAAAGGTTTTATTCATTTAAGCTTCAAGACTTCAAGGCCAAATAGAATATGGATAAAAGGGTGGTTATAACACACTCAGAAGAAGCATGAAATCACAAATGGAAACAGTGACCATGTATTGAAAGGAGTATGAAAGTGAACTTGACTGGAGAGAATGTTGGTGGGTAAATATAGGTAGAGAAGTGGATATTAAATGTGATACACCAGAATAGT